>JAOXNJ010175000.1:0-10559 GCA_028566655.1 Metis holothuriae
CCTCGGCGGCTACGCGTGGATCCACTCCACCGAGAACATCTCCGGCCTCGACAGATACGACTTCGCCGCCGTGGCCGCCCTCATGATCGCCACCGTGCTCGCCGGCATCGTCTACCTCATCGACTTCTTCTACGTCATGTACAGAAGGGCCTATTACCTCCAAGACGAGTGATGATCGAGCACTAAAAGTAAAGCTGTTAAGACACATAAGGCGGTACTGCTTTTAAGGCTTACAAGTAATTAATGTTAAAAGACTTCATTAATGGCCTTTAAGTAACGTTCGAGTGTGACAATAATTATGTATGGTATGTAGCTAGCTGTTAAGACTTAAACCCTTAATTTCTCCTATACTTATTGTACTTACTGCTTAGATTTACAAAATACAGTTTCCATTGCTTTTAATGGGGCATAAATCTTTTTTTGGCTTCTATTTTGCACTGTAAATGTTTCCTACTTCTCTTCTGTTGCATTATTTACGACTAAAACTTACTTGTTAATTTTGCCTTTATGTTAACTTGTTAAAGGAGATAAGTGCGATCGCTGTACCACCATTCGATGTGAATTAACGGAAGTACGTATAGTAATAAGCAGTAATAAACGGTGAATTGAACAATGCTTGCCTGAGCACTTTTGCAACTTGCAATTTGTAATTGCATTTTTTTTGCAAAAGTCCAATTCAGCAAACCACATTACCTTTCACTTTCAAGTTTCTACTACATATAGGAGTAATAATACCATTGACTGAGTAAAAAAGAAGAAAGTCTTATTATACGTATGTGTTGAAAATCGATTCGAAAGCCAACTATTTCTACCTGTTCGAAGTCTTGAAGCTGTTCTAGTTGTTCCTGATCATGTCGGTGTTCGTGGAGCGCGTGTTGAGCGAGTCCTCGGACGCGTTGCAGCTGTTGGTGTCGGCGCACGCGTCCGCGTCGCTGCTGGCGTCCGCCTCCTTCTCCGAGACCAACGGGGGCCAAGTGGTCATCACCGACAGCCGTGGCACAATAAAATTCGAACTGCCCCATCACTCCACGGCCCAAATAACGCTTTTATCTTGGCATCCCCTCAAAAATGAGTTGGTGATTGGCTACGAAACCGGCGAAATTGACCAATACATCGACAATTTCGATAATAATGACAATAATACTAGAATAACGACTGTGCACGAGACCACAATTCATCTCGGTTGTTACAGTGGAAACGGTAACAATTTCATTAGTGCCGATGAGAACGGATGCGTTGTACTGTGGAAAAGAGGTGGTGATGCCCGATTGAAGATGCTCTTTCACCAGGAGCTCAAGGAGAGTGTCAGTGCCCTCTGCTTCCTTGACAACGCAACAAACTTTGTACACATCTTCTCTTTAATCAATAAAAAAACATTAAATTTTTGGAGATTTTTTTTATCAATTTTAAATCCTTTTTGTCCATTTTTTGCAGGATTTGAATAGCAGTATGAGGGGTCCCGTGGGCCCCGTCTGGTCGTCCACCCTTGCTTTAGTGGGTTCCAGCAGCGGCTCCGTTTTTGCCTTAAGTTCCGAAGGCAAAATTACGGAGGTTTTGCCATCGGAATCGCTTCAGTCCGGAATCAGAACAATGAGTCTGATGTCCACGTTCAATCTGGCCTTGGTCACGGACTCCATGTTGATCGGGCACTTCCGCTTGGAGCGGGACAAGTCGGGAGAGCAGCACTTGAGGGAAGTGCATCGCGTCAAGTTGAGTTTGAGGTCGAGGGAATCGAGTGTGGTCACGCACTGGATGCCCAAGGGACATTTGGCAGTGGGGAGTGAGGGCTACATTCGCATCTACGACCTCAGCACCGACCTCAATCTGGTGCTGATGGCCAACGAGATGCAGGGCCACGAGAACATCAGCTGCATCAATTACCACCAAAACACTTTGGCTGCAGGCACCCATAATGGGCGTCTTTTTCTGTGGACCCATTCCAGTGACAATTTGGATGATGAAAAGGCTTGGACCAAGGCGGAAGAGGTCGCCTTGGGAGCTGATTCAGACTCATTCAGAGCTGTGGAGTTCATCAAAAATGAGGAAAATGAGAGAATTATGGCACTTTTGAGTGGGCGCAGAGTTTGCTTGGTGATGGAGCAAAGAAGGGCGATGAGCAGCTTCGGCGACGTGGCCGTCATCCAAACGGGCCCTGGGGACTTCGCCGTGGTGTTCTTCGACAAGACGAGCAAGGAGAGCCACGTGGACAAGGTCTCGGCCAACGTGGTCATCACGAAGCTCGTGATGAGCGACAGACTCATCTTGCTGCTCAGCTCCGACCTCGTGCTGGTCTTCGAGCTCAAGGCCGAGTTGAGGCACGTGCTGAAGTCCGACACCTTCGACGTGGAGGCCGTCGATCTGGCCTGCTACGAATCCAACATCTACAGCTTGGACAGCAGCAGAAGACTGATTAATGTGCACAACACCAGTGGAGTCATTAAACAAACCCTCAAATTGAGCGATACCGAAGGCTTTGCTCTCAATATGGATATTTTAGGCCACTTCTTGAGCATCGTCACTTCGGCCAACATTGTCAAAATTTGGGATTTGTCCAGAAGAGAGGCCAGATTGCATTCGCATCCCATCAATCTCAGAGACAAATTGGGCGATAATAAGGCAGTTATTAGTGGTTTTAGAGTCAAACTCAATGTAGATGCTTCTTGTCTGGCCTTCGCAATGCACGGCGATCAAAAGTTGCATGTGCTGGACATGGAGAGCGGCTTGCTGATGGAGCTCGATTTGGCCGAGGAGATCGTCGACATCAAATTTGACGAGAATCATCCAATTCTCTTTGTGGTTCAGACAAGTTCCCAGAATCTGCACTCGTTGTTCGTGCACGAGGAGCAGGGGTTGGTGCGACACGACACGATCACCGAGCAAAAAGGTTTGACTTTGGTGGGCATCAGTGCGCCGCGCATCATCTACGTCGACAACAACGACGACGACGACAAGGAGGACAATAAGATGTTTGGCCTGAGGTTCAGGGGTCTGCGGGACTTGGACGCCGACGTAGGCTCGTCGGGCATCAGCTCTTCGGCGCTGTTGGGCTTCGCGCTGGAGTTGTGCGTGGGCAACGCGGCCAACGCGCTCCGTCACATCGAGACGGCGGCCGCGGGCCAGCCCGTGTGGCGGAACCTGGCCAAGATGTGCGTGCACAGCAGGCGGCTCGACGTGGCCCGCGTCTGCTTGGGCAAAATGGAGGACGCCGTTGCCGCAAGGGCCATCAGAATGGCCGTCGACAAGAACAACGACGAGCTCGTGGTCATGGCCACCCTGGCGCTGCACCTCGACATGGTCGAGGAGGCGGAGCGCATGTTCGGCGAGGCCAAGCGCTTCGACATGCTCAACAAACTCTACCAAGTATAAAAAATTTTCAACTTTTATCCCAATTTAAGACATTTTATCTTTAAAAAATGCCTTTTTTTTGTAGGACACATTGCGTTGGGAGGAGGCCCTGGATCTTTCTTCGTCCCACGATCGCTTGCACCTGCGTCACACGCACTTCGAGCACGCCCTGCACCTCGAGCAGAGTCTGGGCGACACCGAGGGCAGCCTCAAGCACCTGGAAATGGCGGGCTCCGGCGGCCTGAGTCGCATTCCCCGCATGCTTTTCGTCGACATAAGTGCCTTGCAACGTTATGTCGAGGGCCCCAGAGCCTCAAAGGAAAGTCGACGCTGGTTGGCGCAGTATTTGGAGTCCAGCTCGAGCATCAACAACAGCGAGGACATGGAGGCCGCCCTGCACTACTACGAGATGGCCGAGGACTATCTCAGTGTCGTCCGTGTCCTCTGTTACTGCGACCAACTGCAAAAGGCCATTGAGGTAGCCGAAAAAACGCAGAACAGAGCCGCCTGTTACCACTTGGCGAGACAGTTGGAGAACAGCGGGGAAATTGAGAGGGCCGTCAACTTCTTTTTCAAAGCAAAAGCATATGCCAATGCAATAAGATTGTGTCGAGAGCAAGGGAATATGGATGATCAAGTATGGAATTTGGCCCTGATGTCAAGTAGCAGTACAGACAAATTGGAGGCCGCCAGACACTTTGAGAAGGGTTCGAGCAAGCCCAGATTCGACAGAGCAGTCGTGCTTTACAGAGAGGCAGGATATTTGGGGAAGGCCCTTGATTTGGCAATTAGCACGAATCAGCACAACGCTTTGCAGGATGTAATAAAGCAGTTGGATGAGAAGCAAGTCGTGCTTCAGCCAAATCTATTGGGCAGAGCCGCCAATTTCTTCTTGGACAACAACCAATTCGACAAGGCCGTGGATCTCTACGTGGCCTCGAATCAGCCCCAATCGGCCCTGGAACTTTGTCTGCAGCACAATGTGACCCTGACGGAACAGTTGGCGGAGAAATTGAGCACCAACGAGTTGCTGGGACAAGTCGCAGAAGTGGCTTATCGCCAGGGCAATTATCATGTGGCGGCTCAGAAGTGGACTCAGAGCGGGGATCGGTTGCAGGCCATGAAGGCTTTGTTGAAATCCGGCGATACGCAACGCATCATTTTCTTCGCAAATGTCTCGAGACAGCCGCAAATTTACATTTTGGCCGCAAATTATTTGCAAACTCTGGATTGGAGAGCCAATGCCAACGTCATGAGGACCATTGTCAACTTCTACAACAAGGCGAGGGCGTACAGGTTGCTGGGGCTGTTCTACGAGGCCTGCGCGGAGATCGAGGTGGACGAGTACAGGAACTACGAGAAGGCGTTGGCGGCGTTGAACGAGGCGCACACCAGCTTGGCCAGGGACACCGAGGCCATCAAGGAGCTGCAGAGGATCCAGAGGAGACTCGAATTCACCCAGGTCTTTGTGAGGGCGCAACAAATGGCGCACGAGAAGCCCGAGGAGGCGCTGGCTCTCAGTCAGCAGCTGCTGCAGGCCGATCAGGAGGACGTGAGACGAGGCGACATCTTCGCTCTCATTGTCGAGCATCACGTGAAAAAACGCAATTTCAGAGCTGCCTACGAAACGATCGAGCAAATGAGAGGAGACAACAGAGTCGATCATATCGACTACTACATCGATCCCAATGTTCTCAGGGAAATTGGAGAGGCAATGGGAGTACAGATACAGCAACAACAGCAACAGCAAGAAGAAAATGGATATGAGAGCAATGATGAATCTTAACAATGCATTTTGAAATAAAATTTAACTATGCACTCACTGTAAGTGTTATATTTAGTAAACATAGTTGTTGATAATGCAAAGTGTGTTTTAGCTGCACTTTCTTCGGCTGGAAATAAGGTCAAATTTTTGTACACAAATAATTAGGTAAATGAGACATCATGTTATTTTACGTATGATAGGTGAAAATTTTCGTAACTTATCCATTTTAGCACCTAAAAATAAATTGAGTACTTAAAGTACAACTATTTCTTCAATTCTATGAGTGTTCGTTAAGACCAATTCAATAAGACCAATAAGAATCTTACATCATTTTTGTCCTTGCGGTTCTCCCTATTCATCATATGTAGTCTTAGCAAAACGTTCAAATTTAAAGTCCATTTCGGTCTGACTAAAAAGATACAAAGAAAGGAAATATTTGATTAAGCGCCTTTTATTGATTGCGAGAGAAGCATCAGCCGACTGATTGATTGATCGATCGATTGGTTACGTAATCGATTGGTCGCATTGCCTTGAATGAAGAGATTGTGCGGGTAAAAAAGGCGAGTCGAAATTAAGCTTGCTTTCGGGAAGCTCGAGAATCCAAATTCATCACACGCGATCCGTGGACCTCAGCTTCTCCTCCACCGACTCCGCCGACGCCTCAGACTCGTCCGTCGCCTACATCAACAACAACAATCAATAGAGCAATGATGAACGATAATTATTGATGTTTCAATAGAAAGTGTAATGATCACCTGAATGTACTTTTGCACGCCGACCAAGCACTTTTTGAGTGCGTCGAAGCTGGATGAGTAGAGCATCTTCTTCTTGATCTTGGCCGTGTCGGGGCACCAGGAGACGAGCACCAGCTTCTCCTTCTTGGTGCTGTCCGTCGTGCCCTGGCACTGGTGCTCGTACTCGAAGTCGAACAGCCCGTACCGGCAGTCGTCGGGGCCGCAGGACCACAGGTCGCTCAGGAAGTTGTCGTAGCTCTTATCACGCGTGCCTAATCAACCATTCATTTACCATAATTAGAGGGGTAATTAAGTGATTATGGGTTATTATTGCCGTTCTTCTCGACGGCGATCACGCGCTCGTCCTTGATGAAGAAGACGACGTAGCGGTACGTCTTCTTCTTCTTGATCTCGTCGAAGATCAGCTTCACCTCCTCCGACACGGACACGCCAGAAGACTGCAATCAATCAATCAATCAATCAATAAGCTTTATTTAGTTAATGAGTCATGGGTTATTAGGAAGTATGCTATGATATGAGCCTTCTTTACAGTTACGAGTATGTGGTTTTTTACTCAGAGACCGAAAATAGCCGTCCCAGTTTTGCCAGAGAAAGAAAGCCTTTACTTTTATGCTCTACATTTATTTTAATGAGAATGCAAATTGTAAGTAATATTAAGTGACCTGGTAAAAGAATATTTTATAAAAAACAGTTTTCAGTTAATAAAAATTGTATGAGAGAAGACAAATGAGCAATTAACGGACTAAACACCGGCATTTCAATATAATGAATCAAAAAAGTCAATATTTAGTATATAATATTTTCTGTAAAATAACCATATTGTGCTAGATGATACGGACGGGCTGGGGATTGACTAGGGACTAAAGTGGGTTCACAAATAGATTTGGAGCATCTTTGTCCATTGGCAAAAAGCCAAATTTCGAAGCAAGCAACGATCACGACGAGTTCCAGCAAATTTGGCTCGATCCAATGTTGACATTTGGCCACGATGACGTCACACATTTGGCAAGCAGAATGCAAATAGTGTTGAGTCGTGCCAACTCGACCCAGCGACTCGACTGAATTCTCTGTGCAAAATTAGGTTCCACGCAATGCATATTCGGATTAAAACATTGCATATTGCTTCAAATAAACCTACATTAATTGTGCACTGTTACGTAAGCTAGCTCCATTAAACGCACACATATGTATTACAAAGATGATAACAATAACAAGGAGGTCTCTATGCAAATAACAACTATTGACAATTAAGACCACATTCTGTCTCTCAAAACCATTTTTTGCATATTTTTTGTCTAAAAAGGCTTGTGTACATCTAAAAAAGCTCTTTTTGCAGGTTCCAGTTCACTTTTTGGTAAATTGTTGGAACACGTCCTTCTTCCAGCACTTGCACGATCCAGGGATGAGGAACCAGTCGTAATAGAGCCTCACTTGGTAACAGCCGAGTTCATCGTGACCGTCGCACTCTTTCTCCTCCGTCCTCTGAAAATCGGAATCGGCGTAACCCTGACGCTTCTTCAGAAACGAAGACTATTAAAATAATGAAAATGCATTTTTTCCTCAAATTTTAAGCATTTTTCATTATGAAATATGTTTTGTCCTAGAATTAAGTTTAAGTGTAATTTGACCTGGGATGGAGGAGACACGCCCTTAACCGGTTGGCGCTGACCCTTCTTCAGTGGTCCTTAAGAGAACGAAAGCAGAAATATTGCATGACATAAAAAGTCCTTAAATGTCCCTTAAATCGGATAAAAAAGGAAGAATGGAACAAAGAAAAATTTTTAGGAGTAACAAAATAATAATTACCAGGGAAAGTTGCCTGGGGATAAAATATTTCTGCTACCAACAGACTCAGCCACCTGGGCGATGCTAGACAGGATCCCTCTAGATAAGCGCATTTGTTGCTCAGACACTTGACAACTTCGACTGTCTGCGTGAAGTATCCCTCGTAGGGAATTTGGACGACGTAGCGCCAGACGCCCTCGTAGTTCTTGGCGAAGACGGGCGTCACGTACTCGACGACGCTGGGGCAGGGCGTCAACGGCTCCTCGGCGTCGCCCATCCTGGCCGAGGAGCTGGAGGACGAGGACGAGCTCGACGTCAGCAAGGTGGAGGAGTCCCTCAACGCGTTCAACATGAGGCAGAAGACGCCGTAGCTGTCCTCGCACCACCCTTTCTGATCGCTTCTAGAAGATTCCGCTGATGATCGCCGATTTCGATGATGGGAGAGATCGCTGACACTGTTGTGATGTCCCTTGTTGTTGACGATGTGGTCGGCGAACCTGGCCACCTTGGGCAACGTCTCGTCCCTCTTGAGCACGGGCAGCGTGTTGGAGAAGAAGGCCAGGGCGCGCTGCTTCAGCAGCTCGAAGGGATAGGAGACGCCGTTCACGCTCTGGCCCATGGGGTTCAGGGGCAGGAAGCCCGTGTTCAGGTCCCCGCACAGGTTGTCCAACGTGTCCACAGTGTTCAGGGCGGGGCAGGGCGCGGCCGTCTGCAGATAGGGCGGCTTGCGCACCGACGGCGGCCTTCGCCAGGGCGCCGACTCGAAGGCGTAGTATCCCTGCGGGTAGGACGTGTCCACCGACATCAACGACAACCAGATCAACAACGTGCTCAACCTCGACATGGTGTGCATGGAGTAAGACGTGCGTTTCGCCGAAATGAAGCTACAAAATGCAGTGTTTGGTTGGGCCTGGTGGCCACTGCATGCATTCCGTGAGTTTCCCCACCAGGTGAGCCCTGTTGAAGCCGCACCATTGCCTGAAGCAGACCTGCATGAATGGAAAATACCACACAACTGTTGTACATACCTACTTGTTAGGGCCCTAGTGTTAAAATCTCTGATCACATGTGTACCAACAAAATGCTGTGTAGACATTAGGCATGTTTCTAACTACAGTCAACTCACTGCAGACACTTCATGCAAGTGAGAGCTTCTAAACAAGTGGGCAAGCTCTCATATAGACAATAACATGTTCCTCAATTAGTTGCAAGTTTTCACCTTCTTGTGATTTTTCCGACAATTACGTAAGTAAAAGTGAAGTCCTTTGCTCGTCCATTTTTCACTTCGTGGCTGAGGAATTATTCAAAATAGGGTAACCGTTTGCTATGCATTCGAACGCTTAATTAAGAGGCAAACAATCCAGGAATTGCACTCTTTTATTTTGATTATACTCGAACATTGATATTTATTTGCTTAAAGCAGTGATATTGTAATTCTCAAAGCTTCACACAATCCCGTTATTTGTTTTTTTTTTTTTCCACCAAACATGATGTGCTTTGCAGCTAGATATCGACGTTGTTGGCTGAAGCACTCTTCTCTCCCATGAAAGCTGCCATCAGTTCCTGAGAGAGCTCGGCATGATCTTTGATGGTTGTCCACCCTGCTATCTCCTTTTGTGTGCCCCGCTCCTGAACAATGAAGTCCATGGCCATCTTCTTCAACATGCTGGCATTGTGCTTGTGAGCCAACACCACCAGGGATGCAGCATTACTGGCACTGATGCCTTGTAACAGGTGCTCTTCACACACTCTCCTCAATCCTGAGACATTGTACTTGTCAGCAGCAGAAAACAGATCTCTGCAATGCTTCTCCAAGTCCTCCTTATCCAACTTGTCTGTGTAGAGAAAGTTCAGGAAGTGCTTCACTGTGTCCGGAGTCATGTCCTTGATCTCAACTTTATCTCCAGCCTCCTCAAAGTCTGCATGGGAGAACATGCTTCTGAAGACATCGGATCTGGCTGCCAAAAGGATCTTGTGACATGGGAAAGTCTCTTTGCCACAGACAATCTTGAAGTCTGAGAGGTGAGAATTCTGGAGGAGACTTGAGAGGTCATCCAGGAGAGAGGCTGTTTTGTCATGCAATGGTTGAAATTTCGTGATTGTCGTCTGCATTCCGCAAAAAACGTCCAGATAACATATGATTGTTAATGATCCATCAACTTGAAGATCTTCTGACTCGGAATCAATGGATATGTTTTCGGCAGCAACCTCCTTACTAAAATATGGGTTTGCACCAAAAGCTGTCATCGTTTTTTCACCAAGTTCCTTTTCAATTCCATCTCTTTTCAGCAAAGCGAATCGGACATAGGCTGTCGAAAAGCGCTCACCAGTCAAAGTTATTACGTTATATTTGCCATGGATGGATCCACGCTTAAAGCGATCAGTGAAGTCTAGATCCAGTTTCCATTTCCTTTCATGAGCATGACCTTGAGGTGGGATAGAAAATTCAGCTGAATCTACTTTCGAGTTTTCTGCTCTCGATCTCACCGCGACCTTGACTGCGTCCTCGATGGTGAACATGTGCTTGCCGGAGACCCAGCTCTCTTTAGCAGAACTCCAAGACGAGTTCATCTTAGAGGCCTACTTGAAAGTCACACAATCATTGTTAATTTATCATAAATGTAATAATGTCATATTTGCTACCTTATTTTGTAAAAAATCCCTTAGGTAATAAAGATAATTTCCTGAAGATAGAGACAATTGGCGGATGGGAACAGGCAAACTTGCCCACAGCTCCCACACTGTATGCATTCTTTGTTGACTATTTCCTGTGTTCCATATAACAAGGGGGGTCCATTACGGCACAACAAAGGTGAGCTGTCGAGTGTTGTGCAATTGGAGGGCAAAGCCAAGATGCCAACTACATTAGAAATACAAAAATGACCAAGTTTCTCATGATTGTAATTATC
>JAOXNJ010175222.1:0-10557 GCA_028566655.1 Metis holothuriae
GGAGAAGAATCTGTTTCTCGCGGGGACATTTCGATTGATAGCATGAAAAATTCAGATCAAACGATCTGGGTGATAGATCCTATTGATGGGACGAGCAATTTTGTAAATGGTTCATCCAGATTTGGAATTATGCTGGCCTGCGTACAGAATTCTGAAACCACACATAGCTGGATTTACGATATTCCCGGGGACCGAATGATGTCGGCGGAAAAAGGGGCTGGTTTATCTATTAATAGCGAACGATTTGGTTCCTTAGACGATCAGCAGGATATAGCAGAAATGCGCGGTTTTGTGAGCCGTAAGTTCCTGCCGGACTCAATTCGAAAGAAGGTTGAAGCGAAACTGGATTGTGTTGGGCCTTCAAAAACGTATTTCTGCTGTGCGCATGAATATCTGGATTTGGTTTCGGAAGATGCCTTTTTTGCTATGTACTACCGGGTTAAACCCTGGGATCATTTGGCCGGTGTCCTGGCTGTGCAGGAAACAGGCGGGATTGCCCTCAAATGGGACCAATCCGCTTATGTGCCGGGGGATGAGCGCGGCGGTCTTGTGGTCGGTAGAAATAAAGAAATTTGGGATAAAATATATAATATTTTTATTGAAGATTTAATTTAACTGAATGCTCATTTGTTTGTGCTAGCCTTTTTTATTATTTTGCTATGGAAAAAATAACGCAGTCAGAACTGGATAGAATTATAAAACTGCACCTTTTATTCGCAAAGGGGCGTCGTGGAGGTATTCGGGCTGTTTTAAAATTCAAAGACTTATCTGATCTGAACTTTCGCAAAGCCGATCTGAGTCAAGCTGATTTCACGGGCTCTCACTTCAAGCATGCAAATCTGAGTAATTCCCAGTTCAATGGCGCATCGTTTTTTGCGTGTGATTTGTATAAGGCTGATATGTCTCAGTCGAGCTTCATACGAGCGGATTTCCGGGGAGCGCAAGTGATTGCAGCTGATCTTACGCTTTCTGATTTTAATAACGCGGATTTTAGAGAAGGGCTTATTATAGAATATAGTGGTGGAAATGATGGGGCTGGTTTTGGTAAAGACGGGCGAACCGTCTTTGCGGGCTCTGTTGTTAGAAATACCAATATGTCCAATGCAATGGCTAAGAATGCGAACTTTACAGATGCGGATTTATCGGGTGTGGTTGTCCATGAAGCAAACCTGCAGGAAGCCAATTTTACCCGGGCCAATTTAAGCAATACAGACTTTACTCGGTCAAAAATGATTGGAACAACACTCAAAGGTGCAACGATTGAGAATACGACCTTTGATGATGTTGATTCCAGACGTTCCAATTTACAAGAAACGCTTAATACACAAATAGAAAGAAAACGTTTATCCGTAGGAGATAACTTAGGCACATTGATTGAAAAGCATAAGCTATGGATTGAAACTGCAGGGAAAGAAGGTCAGCAGCTCAACCTAACAGATTATGATTTGAGTGATGAACATGAACTGAGCAGTCATCCTCTCACAGCTTTTATTGGTAAGGGGTGTAAGTTCTCCGGCCTTAATCTCGATGGTGCAAAAATGGAAAGTTCCATTCTTAATGAAAGTGACTTTCAGGGATGTAATGCCAGAAACGCTGATTTTAGAGGTTCCAGCTTTAAAGAAGCTGTATTTACGCGGGCAGATATCAGCGGTTCTAATTTTAATGCGTTACAGGTTAAGCGACCAGATGGGGAAGCAATATTACAGCGCGTTAATATGAGCCACGCACACATGGCGTATGCGACATTGGATGGTGCGAGTTTTCATGACGCGATTTTAACCGGTGCTGATTTTTCAAGCGCTTCTTTAAAAGGCTGTGATTTCAGAAATTGCGATTTAAAAGACGTTATTTTTGACGGTGCTGATCTTACGGATGCCAATTTTGAAGGCACTATTATGGATGAACATAAGAGCGCGAAATCTGTTTGATTGAAAAAGCCGAAATTGGGCAAAACCATCATTCTTTACGCTTTTGTTTTTCCCAATACTCAAGCATTTGATCAAGAGGGGCGCTCTGCATAGTAAGGTTATTGCTTTTCAGATCGCTCTCCATTCCTTTGAAACGGTTCTCAAATTTTGTATTTGTTTGACGAAGCGCTTCTTCGCTGTCTAAGTCCAGCATGCGTGCATAATTGACAATACAAAATAAAACGTCGCCTAATTCATCCTGTTTTTGTTCTTTTGTACCGTTTTGAAGTGCGTCTTTGAACTCATGTAACTCTTCTTCCAGCTTATTGAAAGCAGTGTCTGCCGTTTTCCATTCAAATCTGGCTCTTGCAGCTCTTTTTTGAAGTTTTTGCGCTCTGAGAAGAGCCGGGAGTCCTTTGGTGACACCGTCAATAGCGCTTTTACTACTTTTTTCAGAATCTTTACGGTCTTCCCACAATGCATTTACATCTGAAACCGTATTTGCCTCGTGATCACTAAAAACATGCGGGTGCCGTGCAATCATTTTGTCTGCGACGGTCATAGCAACATCTTCGAATGTAAAATGTTTCTCTTCACTGGCGATTTGAGCGTGAAAAACGACTTGTAAAAGCAAATCACCAAGCTCTTCCTTCAGATCTGACAGGTTTTCGCGATCAATGGCATCGGCTACTTCATAAGCTTCTTCAATTGTGTAAGGCGCAATTGTTTTGAAGTTTTGTTCCAAATCCCACGGGCATCCACCGTCTGGATTTCGAAGTGTTGCCATGACATCGAGGAGTTTTTCAAGTGCGCTCATGAAGTCACAAAAGCAAAAAGGGTCATGAAAAGAAAGAGGTTTATTTTCGTCGGTACAAGAAGCTGAATCATTTGTGCATAAGTTAGAGGACTGATTTTGTTTCAAATTTATGATGAGTACGATTGTGTGGTAAAAGGAATATAGAAGTATTTTTCTATATATAAAAAATAAATAAAATTTTATGTAAATTTCAGGCGTATTTAATAATTATATGAAATACTAAAGTTTGTATTTGAATTTATACATATAAAAAAATTTAGAAAAAATATATATGACCTTCCTGTTATCGAGACTAGGTAAAAAGGGCAACGTATTTTTCACATTATTTGGAGCCGTTGCGTTTGTTGGGGCCTTAGGGGCCGGAACAATGACTTTTATGCGCGGTCCTCTATCAACAGCCGTCAATACCAGCAATCGATCGCTCGCAATCACACATATGCAAACCATGCTCAAAATGAGCATGATTGAGTCTGTCACAGGTCAAACAGATACAGGTGATTGTGATGGGGACGGAACCATTGAACCGTTATATCGGCGCTGCCTCTGCTTTGTATTTTTTGGTGAAAAAGGGGAAGTAAATGTTTGAAAACATTCAAGTCTTGCTGGCTTCCGGCGCAGATGTGGCCTTAATTGCATTGCTTGCTGTGATGTGGCGCTTTGACCGGCGGCTTTTAGAACTGGAACTTATTATTGAGCAACTTTTCAGAAAAGGGGAAAACTCATGAAAAACTGGATTGAAAAACGCAAAAGCGAGCCAACAACATATCTCGGTATCGGGCAATTAATTCTGGCGCTTGGCTTCTTGTTTAAAATTGATGAGGCCGAGCAAATAGCCGGAACCGTCACAGCGGCAGCGGAACCGCTTGCAAATGCTGATTACACCACAGCCGGGGCGCTTTTGTTATCCGGCATTGTCGGCATTCTTATGGGTGAAAAAGGTGGAAAGTAATGCGCTACAACCGGGGCCGGGCGATTTTTAATGCTGACAAAACAGGTCAAAGCGATGTTACGGCAGAATTTGAAAGACAAATGGAGCAGGCGGCATCGGCAGGCCATTATTTATGGATGCCGCCGGGCCGCTATTACTTTAAGGCGGCAAATCCTGATAGCTCTTTGTTGATCAAAGGTGAACCCGGAACAGTAGAAATTATTCATGATAACGATACAAACGCCATTGCATGGAATAACGCCGACCAAAGTACGGTTTTTGCGAATGTGTCCGCGCTCTCGGTTGAGGTTTCGCAATCCCATAATTGGGGTAGCGTCCTTGCAGTTGATGACGTAAGCGACTTTGAAGAAAACCGCTATGTACATATCCACTCACAGGATGACCAAACATACGGCGGTCAGCGTTATGCGGGAGAAGGGGCACAAATCCTATATATCGATACCGCCAATAACAAACTGCACCTTGATAGGATTCTCAAATATCACAATTTGTATGCGACCTCTCCCATCGTGCGTATGATGGATGAGAGCCGAAAATTTGAAATGGAAGGCATTTCTTTTACACACCGCAATCAAAACGGCGGTGAAGACGAAAAAAGCGGCGGCTGGCTTGATCCATCTATTACAACAAGAGAAGAAAGCGTTGTTATTTCTGCCTGTGTTCGTCCGCGCATTGAAAATTGCCGGGCATATAAGCTTTGGGCGGCGTTTTTGCGAGCTGAAGGCACAATGGCGGGTAAGATGAAAAACGTCGATTCATGGGAACTTACAAACATGCGCGTTGATAGTGATGGCGATGGGGACGTTGATAGCAATGATAGCGTGCGCGGCCTTGGTTATGTGCTCCAGCCTTATGCGGTTTTTGTAGACTGGCTCATTGATGGCTGTACCACATGGCAATCAAGGCATTTCATCACGCCGGACGGGCGGGACGGTTCTAGCTACAATGCTAATCTGTGGTATCTTTGTGGGCAAAGCACCGTCTTTGATGTTCAAAACTGCAACGGCTTTAATATTTTTGGGTATTTCATTGACAGCCACCGCGAAAACAAAGGCATGAACGTAAGTAATTGCCATGTTAAAAACCCCAATTCCGGCAATCAAGGCGGCTCGATCACGTCCGGCGGATTCGCGCAAATTCGCGGGGCCGATACAACAATCACCAATTGCAGCATTGACGGTGGACACCGGGGCATTGTTTTGAAAGCGTACGAGCATGGAGCAGGGAGCTTCTTTAAAGTCGACGGCTTTAACTTCAATGACATTATCAATCAATATGATGATGCCTATGCGGTTTTGATCGAGGATCAAGATGATCTTACAAATCCGCAAAAGGTGGATATTAATAATATTCGCGGAAAAGACGCCGGGAGAACAATCAGAATCGGCAAAAACACACCGGGCATTATTCAAGGGGCGCATTTAGCCTCTTGCGGCGAGTTTATGATTGACGTGCTTGATGGTGTAGAACTTGATATTTTTAATTCTGTGATGGATTTCAGGGGCAAAACGGGCCAAATTTCAGTCAAATTAAACGACACATGCACCGTACGCGCTAAAAACATCCATCTAATTTATGATGATGATGCAGCGATTGCTGACGATTGCTTGTTTTACAACGGCAATTCCACAGGGACAAAAACAGTGTCTTATGAAGGCATTACACAAGGCAAATCCGGCGCGGCTAGCGCTGATCTATCGGCGCTTCGTGCAGGACACGAAAGCGCCTTTACCGTTGTCGATATGAGTGTTTCTTAAGCCTTGAAACCATAAATAGAATCATGCGGTAATCGTCATCGGCGGTTGCCGCTTTTTTTTTTGGAAAACTCTGCATTTCATCGTCTTTTTCTTCCTAATAAAGACCAATTACAGGGTTTCCAGAGAAATCCTTCTTTGGAAAGAGTGCCGGGCTTTAACCCGGCCTTCTGAATAAGGAGGTAGCAATGTGTATTATCTCATTGTTATTGCGCTTAGTTTTCCATGTAAAAGAAGCGCTCTCAATATTGAAAGCGCTTCTTAAAATAATATAAGAAACTAAGTCATATAATTTGCGGCAACCGCCACCTTTTTCTTATCTTATCCCGTAAATATTAACAACGTGTCAAGAAAAAGCGCTATTTCTTCGCTTTATAGTATCTTGTTTGTTTTTGGCCTGTTCTTGTCTAAAAAACAAAATATTCCGGTTTTCGGGGCGTTCTACTGCAATTTTGCTATGCTTTTTCAGCCTTGAAAGTATTCTCGATACTGAATTTGGATGCAAATCAACACGCTTTCCAATTTCTGTGTTTGTTAGCCCTAAAGAACATAAGTGAACAATTAGTCTATTTCTTTCCCGTAGATTTTCATTAGATTTTTCTCTTAAAAAGCGTTTCCAGTGACTTTGAACGGCTGAAAGGGTTGTCCCAGTATGATCGGAAGCCAGCTTTTGAGCCGTTTGCAAATCGTGTCCTTTTCGAAGGTTCTGAATAACGTATTTTGGCAAATCCCAGAGACGTTTTACTCGCTGATCAATTTTGCTGTCATTGTGTTCATAATCGCAAATTGTTTGGGCGCGAGCACGGCAAACAGTTGCTTGCTTGTCGTGAAAATCAGCCAGTTGAATTAATTCCTTCCAGCCAAGCCCTACAAGAGTATCGTCAATCATAGATGGCATGTTAAACCTTTCGTACACAGTTAACGTTGTAAAAGGGGGTATTAAACATATAATTCTTAATAAAAAGTAAAGTAAGCAATCTGTTGCACGCCGATAGCGCCTCCTTTGCCTTCTTGCGCCAGATCTCTAATAGAATTATGCAATATATAATTTAAGTATATTTTGTTTTCTTTCGAATTTGCTCAACGAAAAATTGGCTACGTTTCATAAGGTCATCTTGCTCTATACCCGGGCGAAACAAATTTTTTCCAATATTTAGACCTGTTGCATTTGCGCCCATATATTGTGCAGCCGTATCGTTCAAACCAAAATCTCCACTTGGATAAATAGGAATCGGAATAAAGTTTGAGAGATAGTTCACAAAACCCGGTGATAAATGTTTTGTGATTCCGTCATCGGCCTCATAAAAAATACTTGGAAACAGTTTTAATCCGGCAGCACCACTTTCAAACGCAGCCATAGCTTCGGAAACGGTTGCTACACCGGGAATAAAATTCAGTTTTTTAGATGTTGCAAAAGCTACATTTTCTCTGGAGAAGTGGGGAGACATATAGGTAACAACATCATGTTTGCAGAGTTCATCTATATCTTGAACTTTCGTAACTGTTCCAGCAGCAATATGAGCATCCCTACCAAATTCTGAAATCACTTTCTTCAAAATTTCAATCTTTGAAGGATCCAGAGGACCTTGCAAATTGTTCTTGTCTCTGACAATAACCTCAAGCACTGTCAATCCTGCATCAAGTAAAGTTGAGCAGGCCATAGGTATTTCATCAATATCAATACCACGCAAAGAAACAATTATCGGGGTTTCCCGTATACAATCACTGAAATCACGCATTTATAAACAATCTTTTGAAGTTGATAGCGATATATTACCCTTATTATATCCATTTTGCATTGCCATGTCATTGCCGGTATCATAGATCTCTTCGTGGTCAGGTTTTCTGCCACATGTTAGCGTACCAAAGCATTCGGCTTCCCTAAAGAGTGATCCGCAATCAGTCTTCTCGCGTGTCCATCACAAAAAGATCTGTTCGCTGCAGCAATAATCTCGGGTTTCACCGATCGCCTTCGTCCCGGCAGGGGACATAGGCAATCCTTTTTGGACGATCTAAAGGATCGCAAACTCCATTATCTTAAATCTTATGCATGCACTGGAACTCCGTAATTTGGTTCGGGGAAGGGCACAAAACATTCACCTGTCAGCAACATCTGGTGCATGATGACCGATAATTTCCGTGCCACGGCCACACGCGCCTTTTTCATCCCCGACCGTTTGGCAATCCGCAAGCCCCATTCCTGCAGAGCAGACGGCTTTTTTACGCGAGTCATCAGGATATTAGCTGCTTCATAAAGATGATGCCGCACAATCTTATTGCCTCGTTTTGATATTCTTCCATTAAAATCCATATCGCCCGATTGATAGCGTTTCGGCGTTAATCCAAAATAGGCGGCAACACTCTTTGATTTGTTAAATCTCTCCACATCATCAACGGCCAGAACGAAATGCGCCGCCGTCATCGGCCCGACACCCGGTATTGTCATTAAAGCGCGACAGGATGGACACGCCCAAGAATGATCCAGCACCAGTTCATCGATTTCCTTTTTTATCGTTTGCAACACTGTAAGCTGCGCCTGAAGAGGGGCAGCGAGCATGCCGCCTTCATCTATGATTTCCTGAACGCGCTTTTCAAAGCCAACACCAGCAATGCCTTTGATGAATATACCAAAGATGCGTAAACAGCCACGTATCTGGTTCACAACATCTGACCTCATGCTAACTAAACTGCTTCTGGCTTTATATAATGCCCTTATCTCATGGCTAGCAAAGCTCTTGACCTTCACAGCCTTGAACCAGCCGGAACGCATGATCTGCGCAAGGCCGTGTGCGTCATTCTTATCGGTTTTATTCATCCGTAATTTTAAGACACCATGCGCATGATACGCATCAATGCAGATCACTGGTAAGCCCATATCATTCAGGCCGTGCCATAGAAATGTCGATAAGTTTCCAGTCTCTAAACCAATTTTGGCAGCATTCGGCGCATGTTTCTCAATTAAGTTTCCAATCGCATCTGGCGTGGACAGACATTTGCCTTGCCAGAGTTTGCGATCATCTTCGTCAATCACGCAAATATGAGTTTCTTCTTGGGAGACGTCTAAACCAACATAGTGTTTCATTGTTTTTTCCTCTTAAAGTTAATAGTTTGAACAAAGGAAAATCTTACCCAATAGGGCGGGATTTTCCATGTGCCGCATTTATTACTCTAAGAGTGATAATATATCTTACGGAAAATAAAATATATTTTACGAGAAAGTTAACTCTTTATACCTAATTATTTGCCACTTGTAGCCTGATCTACAAAAGTGTCGTAATTACTCGCCACCATGTAGCGAGCATCTTCATCTAAGGCTTTGAAGTGTTCGTGACCACAATGAATTTTGGCTTGTTCTACATCGCGGAGCATATCTTCGAAGACAGTTCCTTTACTCTCGACGACGAAATACAGCTTTTCTTGACCATCAAGTTCAAACAACACTGCCCAGTCAGGATTATATGATCCAAGCGGTGTATCAATTTTGAACCAGCCCGGAAGTTTTGCGTAAACTTTTACTTCATCATTCTTTTCAAAGGATTGAGCCAAACCTGATTCAATATCTGAATCGTAAACCACATGATCATATGCTGATTTGTCTGCTTCAATCATGTTTTTGTTTAGATATCCAATCAGCTCTTCGCTTTCAAAAAGCTCCTGGGCATAGAAATGCTCATCACCAATTTTGTGATATTTAATACCATCCACAATAAAGCGCCGCATCTCACGCTTAATAACCTCTTTCACCTCATCAATGAATTTCTGAGGGTTATTCTTAAAGTCGTTTAGGCGACCGCTCTTGATCAGAATATCAAGGATAGACTGGCGCTTTAGGTTTGTTTCATTTTGTAGGTAGCTCAAAATATCTGGTATCTGATAATCGCGAACATCATACAAATGAGTGCTTTCCTGACTATCAGTAACGTTTACACCGCCTTTACTGATTTCAGTTTTGGCGCGTGTGTAATTGAATTTCGTCTTTCCTACAATCAGGCTCTTTTGAATGCTTTCAGCGCATTTTTCAATAAGCTGGTTGGGATCAAAGTCGACGTTATAGACGGTCTTATATTTAATGCGATCCCACAGGTCTTTAAATTCAGGGCTGTCAAATACCGCCTTATTCAAGCGAACTGTGCGCTTATCATCATTGTTTTTTATGTTGAGGCCGCCAGCTACTTTCTTAAGCGTTGCAGTAATTGCTTCCCGCTGCTCCTCAAACTGCTCTGGAAGCGCCACAGAATCATCTTTCAAAGCCTTTTTCAGCTCATCCGTGACTTTGCCGCGCTGATCGATGTATTTGCTTTCTAACAGATCATTCCAGATTGTTTCAGAAGCATCCGCACCAAGGAAGGCTTGCTCACCATTCTCTTTTTCAATGACGATGTTAGCAAAGCTGTGATCTTCGATAACGCCGAATTTTATACCTTCTTCTTTCTCGATCTCTTTTTGTAAGCCTTCAACAAAATCTTCGTAGGATTCATTGGCCATGACGGTCAACGTATTGACGTCAAATCCGTGAACGCGTTCTCCGTCCTGATTGACGGATATGCGAAGACCACGACCGATTTCTTGGCGTTTTTTGATGGTTGATTTTGTTTCATTCAGCGTACAGATTTGGAAGACGTTAGGGTTATCCCAACCTTCTTTCAGAGCAGAGTGAGAGAAAATAAACTTCAACTTTGAATCAAAGCTGAGCAATTTTTCCTTGTCTTTCATAATAAGACTGTACGTATCTTCATCAGCCTTGGTCGTACCGTTGGTATCTTTAAAGCCGTTTTTATCGCCAGAGAAATATCCGTTATGAACAATTTCCGGCAGGCTATCCGTATCCATGTCTGAAAATAGGCTGTTATACTTTGGCTTTTTGATCGCCTTGGCATACTCTTCCTCAAACATGATGGCGTATTTGCCTTTTTGATCCGGTGCATCATAGTCACGGTAATTTGCGACCTTATCGATAAAGAAAAGACTCAAAACCTTAATGCCCATCGGTGTGAGCTTCAGCTCTTTATCCAAATGCTCTTCGATGGTTTTGCGGATTTGCAGACGCTTATATTCGTCCTCGCTCACATCGCCAATGGCGTGATGCAGGCGTATAATATCTGGCTTACTGGTGAAATCGATATACTCATT
>JAOXNJ010175333.1:0-20558 GCA_028566655.1 Metis holothuriae
GCCTGCTTGATTAGCGAGCACCAGAGCGCTTTCATCCCCGCACTCAAAGTACGGGGTTTTCCGCGCTGTCTGATAAAATCGTTTTTCATCACTGGCTTTGTTACCCGCACAAAGCAGGATCCCTTTACGTTTAGGATCAAAAGCAAAAAAAGCCCGAATGGGTTTGCCCTTGCTTTGTATCCTCAGCTCTTTCAAGTTGCTGTGGCTCGATCCGTACACGGAGTCTGCATAGGGTCTAGAGAGCAGGGGCCCTCTTTCTCTAAGCACAATGAGAGAAGCCAGTACGTTGGTTCTATCATGATCATCCAGGCTATCGTACCACTTATCAAAAACGTCGGTCGTTTCTAGCACCCACATAGAACTTCCTTGATCAATATAGGTCAATTACTATATAGGTTCAAGGCTATATAGCTTTTAGATGATAGTCAATCTAAGCAAAGGCTTAATGTCCGTTTTGGTTATGAAGTGATTGCCTAGTGACTGACCCTGGTTGTGTTTAGCGGTACCCCTCGGTTGCGGATTGAGCAGATGCAAGCTCATACCACATGAGCACGTCTTGTGGTTGCATGCGCCTGAGTTCGGAGGGTGGCCAGTGGTAGACGCGGGCGATGCGATCCCAGTAGGCGGCTACATCAATGGGCTGTCCAATTGCTTTCCCAAAAAAATGTTGGCACCGGCAATCAGTTGGATGATGTCTTTGAATGACAGGTGGCGCGCGGTTTTTTGGGTGAATTCGGGGCAGAGTTTGGTGAGAAAGGTCATTAGGGCTTGGGTTTCTCCGCCAAATAGGTCGGCGTAGTTGATGCCGAGTAGGTCGTGGGCGGTGGGGGCGAAAAATTCGTAACGTTTGCCGCTGTCGGTGGTGAAGATCATGCGGTCGGCCAGTTGTTGGATGCGGTGTTCGGGTGCTGTGTCGTCGTTGTCTATGCGGTTGTCTATGTCGTTGTCTATGGGATTGTCTATGCCGTTGCCATTGTCTGTGTCGCGGTCTGTGGGGTTGTCGCTGTGTTTGTCGTTGCCTGGCTGTGCGGGTGCGGTTGTCATCGATGACCTCGGTTGCAATGGGGTTCAATGGAAATGCGGGTAAATACCGCTTGGTGTGAACCCCCCTTATCCTGCGGCTGCGGATCAACGCTGTGTGCACAGGCTAAGGGAGGGGATGTAGGCTTTACCTTGGGTTATCTTGGGCGGTTATCTGTTAACCACCAAGCCCGAGGTTGGCGCGACGCTCTGCTAACCGATCTTGACCGGCCACGCTGAACTCTAAGGCGCGTAAGTCCAATTTCACCACTTCTTCGTTGTCGTACTTGAGTTCGTAACGATCACAGTAGATTTTGTATTGGTGCTCTTGTTGTTCGTTGGTTTTGAGGGTGCCAAAGTCAATTTCTTGCAATAGGCCTTGCATGTTGACTTCCACCGGGCGTTCGACTTCGCCGTCGTCACCTAAGATCGATGCTCTTAGGGTGAGTTCGGTTTTTTCGGTCGGTGAAATAGTCATTTCGCTCAGTATGTCTTTGCTAAAGGCGTTGACTTTGATGCTGACTTCGACCGCGCCATCCAGGGAACCTGAAGCCACTTTGGCGATGGCAGGCATGCCGCCAGTACTGTGGTCAACGGTTTTGACGGTTAATTTCGGTAGAATGGCTTCGGATACGGGGCCAATGCGCGTGCCTTTTGAGAATAATACCGCGCCCGTTAGGGTTTGCATTTGGATCATAGTTCGTTTCCTTTATTGGAGATTTTGGCAACAAATGTGACGTGTTCGGCTGGGGCCGGTACGGTAATTTCGTAGCGCAAGGTGAGGTGGCCTAGGGCAAGTTCGCTGGCGTTGTTGTCTTCTGCGGCTACTGAGGCTTCGCCGTAAATAATCCAGCCCTTTTGTTTTAGCGCGGCTAGAAAATGGTTAACGCTGGTGACGATGTCGTCGCTCAAGGTGCGCGTAATGGGTTCGTCGATGACCCAGAGGTACCCTTTTTGGATGGACTCGGCGATTAAGTCGTTAACAATGGCAACGTTTTTAAAGAAGAAACGGCTGTCGGCGGTTTCGGTGCTGCGGTTGCCCCAAGTACGGAAACCCTGATAACCAATGATGGTGGAAATGTGGTTGGCGTTGAGGGTGTTGGCCATGCAGCCGGGGTTGCCTTGCTGGAAATCAACCGGATGTTTTAATCCGACAACGCCGTTGACGACGCGGTTCGAACTGGATTTGTAGGGTCCGCGTTCAAGATGGGTGGCAGCGAGTACACCGGCTTGTACGGCGGCTTGGTCGACTTCGATGCGTTGGCTGGCGTCGTTGGGGTCGGCCATCAGTACTTTGGGGTAGCACAGTTCTAAGCGTTTTGCGTTTAGGGTGTTGGCAACTGCGATGGCGCCTTGATGCGGTTGGGCATCGCTTTGGGCGGGGGCATCCATAATCGCAAAGGCTCTTAGGGTATTGGCGACCGCCGCTAGGGTGGTGCCTAACAAGGTGGCTTGTTCAATGCCTTGTTGCTGCGCTTCTTCATCGGTTGCCGCTGGCAAGTCAGTTAATAGACCTGGCGCCAAAATAATTTTAGGCGCACGACCGACCCGGCTTTCGGCTAATTTAAGCGCGTGCAGTCCGGTAAATTGATCGGCATCGCCCAGGACTGGGGTCAGTGGGCTGCTGCTGTCTGCGGCGACCCGTATGACGATCACGGCTGGGATCTGTTTTGCCGCTTGGGCATAGATCGCATCCAGGGCTGCGGGCAAGGTGCCTGGAGTGGATTTTTTGCTGGCTTTTGCCATCAATGCTGCGCGTTCACTGGGTTTTGACAAGAGGATGGGGGTATCCAATGGGAATACTTTTTCGTCAGCTGCTGGGGCAGTACCGACAATGCCGATCACGCCGTAATCGCTGAGGCCCGTTGCGCGCGGGCCGCTTGCATCTTGTTTTAGCTCGATGCCGTGAATAAAACTCATAGAGTCTCCTTGGTGTCTCAATAGGTATTCTGTTCAATACAGAGGTTGGGAATGACAACCGAAAAGGCATACAGCGCGTTTTTGGGTTATCGATGGGGTTGTTAGCCGCGCAGGGTTTGTTGTGGGCTAACGGGGTATGACCTGTCTGTTGATCACATTTCAGCCGCTAAAAGACTTGACCAGCCAGTCGCTCAGCCAGCTTATACGGAGGTCGCTGTTCTAAACAGCCTGGGCTTATCGGCTGGATGCTGCGACTCGGCGCAGCATGACTCGGTTAGGCTTAAGCATGGCATGTTGGGCCAGAGCCACGGGGTAACCAATACCTCATACGCGCGCTGGTCGCCTTGTCATTCCGCGCGAAGCGAAGCCTAGTCGCGGAATCCATTCACTTTTTCTCGTTCCCATGCTCCTGCGTGGGAACGGGAAACCAGAGCCAAGTCTTTTGAGTCATGAAATGTGACTAAGAAACAGGGTATTAATTAAATCAGGCCGTTCCTTGAATCACGTTGCTTGGTTTAAATCTTTGAGGGTTGTAATGGCTTGCTCCAGCAGTTGTTGATGAAGGTCCATTAGGGCTTTTGAGTAGGCGACTTGCTGTTGTTCTAGGGCGGTGACTTGATCCGTCAGTTGGGTTTGCAGTTGCTGTATTGTTTGATTAACGTGGGTTTGGTTGTTGGTCAGTTCGGCCTCTACAGCGGCTAGCTTAATGTGGTTTTCAAACGTTCCCTGTTCGTTTGTTTTGATCTGTGTATGCAACTGTTGCAGGGACGCTGTTATCTGGCTGCGTTCAAGATTGTGGTGATTTGCGCGTTCTTCCAGTTTGGCGAGGGCGCGTTGCACGCTGTCTTGATTAAAATCAATGCTAAGCCCAATATTTTCAGGCAAAGGCGTCAGCGCGCTGGCCGTCGTTAAGGTTAGCGCGGGCCAAAACGCTAAATCAGCCGCAAACGCTTTGATGCTGGGTGCATCGCTACCGGCGGCAATTTCGTATAACCCTCGATAATTAATTATCTGAGCTTGACCGGCACTGATTTTGAGATAAGCAAACCAGGCCGCGCTGGCGGCTAGGGTGAGTTGGGTAATCGCTGGGCTGCTGGGTAATACCAGTTTTAGCCATTGCCGTTGCCCGGGGCTGGGTTTGCTGGGGCTGGCGCTGAGTTGATAGGGGCTGGTGAATGCCCCTTGTTCGATGCTGATTAAGGGTTGCTGATCGCTGGTCAGTAGTGGCCCGTCGGCAATGGGTTTGGGTTCCCAAATGAGACTGAGCAGAATTTCTCTCATGGCCGCAGGCGCGGCCGCGAGGGTTAGGCCTTGGGGTTGGCTGGCCAGCGAATATGCCCAATACTGTGGCAGTGATTCGCTCATTTTAGCATGACTCCAAAATTACGGGCTTTCGGCAGTGCACCGCTCTGACTGTTAAGCCGGATGTTAAATTGCAGCTTGCCGTTTTGATCGGCTGGTAGGGTTAATTCAAAGGTCCGTTGTAACCAGCCGTCTTCCATGCGGATGGCTTTATCCCAAGCGGTGGGGTTGGCTAACAGGGTTTCGGTGACCTTGCCTGAAGCGTCGGTGTTGAGTTGATACAGCTGCACTTGCGCCGACGCACTGGGTTCATCGCATTCTAATTTGATAATGGCTTGGGTTTTGCCTTGGGTGGCGATGGCTTCGCAGACGTAGTCGGATTGTTCAATAATCCGCTGCTGACTGACTTGGGTACCGGCCAGGACTTTGGGGGTGCTGTTGGCGGTGCCGGTGAGGGTGAGTTTAACCCTGCACGGGCCTTCGCTTAGCGCCTCTGGGCGTTTGATGCTTTGATTAAGCGGGATTGGGATGGTAACCGATTTTTGCACCAAAAAGGCTTCGACCTTGTCTTCAGGATGACTGATCCAAACGTCGCTATCCACGGTTAAGTAATGACAGTTGGGATCCACATCGAATTGCCCGAGGTCAAAGTCTTTGCTGGCGTTGCCGGGAAAATGCGCGGCTTCTAATTCAAACGCCAGATCGGAACCCTGTTTGGCGGTCCAGGTGCCGGCATTGGCACTGACAAAGAGCATGCCTTCGTGAGCTTGTTCGCGCATCCAGGCGCGGCCATTGGATTGGCCTAGGGTGGCAATGCCGATTTCGTAGTCTGGACTGTCGGTCATCACTACCAGCGCATAGGTGCGATTGCCTTCAATAAACACGGGTTCATTAAAGGTAAACGGTTGCTTGACCGGCTGCTGGCTCACATTGCGTGAAAACTGCAAGTCTTTGCCTTGAATGCGGCAGTGCCCCAGGATGTTTTTGCCAGGACGGTCATCACCCACGCAATCGCGTATTTGTACTATCACTGATTGGGAAGGCTGGATGCCAGTCGGCAGTTGTAAATAAATGGTAGCGCCGCTGATAAATTGATCTTGCTTTAAGCTAAAGGTCTGAGCTACAGGGTCATCATTCACAGGGGGAGCAGGACGACTAACAGTCCTACGGACAACGACCGGATTAAAAAAGCGTGTGTGAGTTGTAATAGTATCTTGCGATATTTGGGTACGCACGGTGCCGGTGGCTTCGTAAATCGCAGCCGCATCTGGCGAACCGCTGCCATTGCCAGGAAAACTGAAGGTAACGCGGGTTTTGCCAGTGGGCACATTGGCCGGTACGGTAAAGTGCCCGTTCATTTCGCCATTGGCATCTGCCTGTGCAGTAACCTTTAAGGTGTGCCCAGAAAATTGAATCGTCTCCAAAGTTTCTTTTGGATGCAGGTAACGAATCTTAAATTTAACCTCGCGTTGGCGCATAAAGGTAGCTGCGCTCACTTGAGTCCAGTTTCGAGTACTAGTTGATTGACTTGATTGTGAACGTCGGCCCCAACCCGATGAGGTAGAAACGCGTTGAGTCGTTAACCGTTGGCTACGATTCACTTCAAAACGATCAATCGCTGGAACCAGCGTTACTTCTGGGGACATTGGGCTAAATGCTTTAAAGGCATTGATTTTAATGGCTTCAGAGATTTTGGTTTGTTTTAATAAGGGTCTGGATTCCGGCGTTAACGATAAGGTCGGATGCTCTAGATCTTTAATGCCTAAAAAGTGCATTTCAGGGATTAATTGACCGTTGCTGATCAAGGCATTGTTTTGTTGATCAAAATGCAGATCGCGGTGTTTTTCATCAACAAAGGTTTCATGGAAAAACTTGTGATAGCCGGTGGGCAGTTGCGATGCCATCCGGGTATTGGCCATGAGGTTCATCACCATGGACTCAAGTTCTACTAAACGCTGTTCGTTGTCCATGGCTTGTTCGACATTGGGGTAGTAGCGTTTGCGTTCGCGCAGTGCCAGTTCGCCGTCCCAGGTTCTTAAACAGTCGACCAGGGCTAAGCCTTTGCCTTGGTATTGCAGCGGTTGGCAGTCTTGTTGATCTAATTGCGCGATGCCCTTAATTTGATGCAGTTTACCGGCGCGATCCAGGACGATTAAATCCATACGCGGTTGTTTAAATTGATAGCTGACCAACATTTCTGATGCCTGGATGCTGTCGGGCATTGTTGGTAGGGTTAAGTGGGTGCGGGTGGTGCGTTCGGGTTTGATGCGTTGCCGATATTGAAAACGCACTTGGTAGCTGGAGTTGGCTTCTGGCCGTTCGCCCCCGGTTAACCACTGAATCGCTTTACCCATGTGTTGGTAATCGACACCGGCTTGGAAGACTTTGTTGCCTTGCGTGACGTCGGTCAGGCTGTGCAGGGCTTCTTCGGAGATAATGTCGGTATCACTGGCGACAAAGTCGCGGGTGAGGGTTAGGGTTTTGGCGCGTAAAATACTGACACTGACGGAGTCTGCAATCACTGGACTGCGATGAAAGGCATACTCGCGCTGGGCGCTGAGTACGTGGGTTTCGTCTTCGATGGTTTCAAGATCAGGGTCAATGTTGAGGGCTAATAAACGGTTGGTCGCTTGTTCAACCGGATAGCCCTCTATGCGGGCACTGCCTGAAGTGATGTTGATCTGATGTTCATCAATGGCCGTCACTTCCAGGCCTGACACTAAATAGCCGCCGCCGGTGGTGTCGCGGTTGTTGCGGGCAATGGCTTCATTTAAGCGCGATAAGCTACTGTTGCTGTTGAGGTTGAGCAGTACCCCTTGATCAATCAAATAAATACTGATTAAGCCTTCGGTTTGGTCTGCGGCAACCAATTTCCAGGTGGCGCGTTGTTGAATCCGGTCTGCCCCGCGACGGCCGGACTCGGAAACGTAGAGTTGCGGATCCTGTTCGGCGGTGACTAAATGCTCGGTGACTGCAATCGCGGCCACTTGCAAGGCATTAACGTCTACTGGGGTTTCAAATTTGGGCACTTCTAGGGCGATGCCATTAAGAAAAATTTTCCCAGGTTCAATGGTTAAGCGCGCTTGTGGGGTAGCCTCCGTTTTCGCCTTGTTGTTATCGATGGGTTCTTTTTCAATATGCACGCTGGCAAAACAGCCTTGCATGACGTCGCCGTTTTTGACGACCAAGTGGCCAATCTCACGGACGTTGCGCAGGGCGATCTCTTGTATTTCTTTGAGTTCGGCGGCATCCAGCGGTCTGCCATTGTTGAATTCGAGCGATGAATACTGGGGTCGATGAGCCGTGTGGGTGGTCATAGGGCAATTACCTTAGAAAATTGCAGTGCTTTGGCACCGTGGCGGTTGATTTCACGATCAATGTGTTTGACGCTGCACAGTAATCCCAGGTCTTGCATGTCGCTGGCGGCAAAGAGTTTTTGCCCTGCGGGAAAATCGGCTTTGGGTTTGGCATTGACCACTACGCCGGTTTCACGAATGCTCTCGCCGATGAGTTCGGATTGTTCAAAATAGGATTCAATTAAAATCGCCGAGGTGGGTTCGGTGGACGGGCTGTAATGGGTGCCATCCACCAAGATATCGCCTTCTGGATCGGCTTTCACAAAAATGACGCGATCCGGTTTTTTATAGGCGATGGGTTTGATTAGGGCGCTGCTGCTGTGTTCTTCTTGCGGCGGTGGTGCTTCGCCCCATTCGTCTTTACCGCCGCCAACGACGATAAAAAATTCATTGTTTTCTTTTAAATCACGTATCAGTTTATCTTCTAAATCTTGGGTCAGTGTGCCGGGCATAATAACTCCTCAAAATGGCTGAAATGCAGTGGGGGATGTATCCGTTGATATCTGAGTTGTCGCTGTGTGCGAGTGGAGGTCGATGCTTGTACATCCGCGGGGTGTTGTGTTGCTATGTGCGCCCTGCGCGCTGTTTGCAGCAACGCTTGGCCGGTGTCGGTGGTGTGATGCAATGAGATTGAACGAGAGGTTGTGGTGGCATGAAGCCGGTGCAACACACTTTGGTGAATACGGGTGACTTGGTATTGGTGTAAACCATAACGGCTGCCTAACGTATCGGTACCCAATAAATGAAAGGCATTACCGTAATGCCCCAGTGCTTGCTGTCGGCGTTCGCTGTGTCCGCTGTTCAGCTTAAGTTGATAATGGGGATCATGAATTTGAATAAAGGAAAAACGAACATCGCCAAAGCCCTCTATCGTGATCCCAGGTTCGGCTTGCAATAGGGTTTTGCTCATTAATCCTTGTTTGTCGTTGCCTAATATGAGCGGGCCTCGCGCTTGCCCGTTGTAAACCCGTTGCAGTCGACAACGCACCGGCAGACAGTATTGGGTCAGTTGGGTGGCTTGTAGGTAGCGGTCGGTGCGGCTGTTGAGTTCTAGGCGCACATCGTAGAAATGCTCACCGAGTTCGCCTTCGTGTAAGGTTGCCTGTTTGATGCCCAACCAATCTAGGGCCAGGTATACGCTTTTGGGGGTACCTAATAGGCCGCGCCAGTATTGACCGACGGCCAGAGCTTGTTTGGGGTCTTTAATCCAACGATTCACCTCTTCAAGCCCTGCTTCCCAGAGCCGGTGTTTCAGTACCTGCGCCGTGGGTGCCGTTTTTAGTTGCTGTAAGGCAGCGGCTTGCTGCTGAAACAGGGCAGTGAAATCACTGGCTTCTAGAAGATCGCGTTCGGCTTGGGTCGCGTTGGGCGGTAATAATGAGGCTGTATTATAGGGTTTAGGTAAAGGTTGCGTGTGATCGGTTAGCGTTGTCATCGTCTGTTCCTAGGGACTATTTCTAATTCGACCTTGCCTAAAATCAGATATTCATCTTGCTCGGTTTCGACACGCTCTTGCGGGCTGTCGAATTCGATATCGTATAAGCCTTCCACTTTCATGATGTTTTCAAGTTTGTAGCGGGTCAGGGTTTGGTTGAGGTTGGCCAGTTCGTAATCCATAAAACCCGCTTTCAGTTGCGCGGTAATTTTGTCTCTTAAATCCAGCGATTGTTTTAATTGAATGTCTTCGAGGTCTTTGGCAGTGGGCATCAAATAATCATGCGCATTAATATGGGCTAGGTCAGAATGATTAGCGATAATTCTGGCTTTAATGGCTACCGTTTTTGCGATAGCAGGATAGACGTTAATGCGGTCACAGATGGCGCGTACCTCATCGGCATTGGCCCGTGCTAAAGCGGCTTCTAAAATGGCTCCCTGAAATTCACGATAATGCGGATTAATGAGCACGCCAATATCGACCTGACCGCCTTTGCTTGAGCCGACGTGCACATTAATAATGGCGTTGTGTTTAAAACCGTATTGATTGGCTAGGGCGGGGTTAATGTCTAAAACACGCTGTCGATAATGCCAGGCGGTCCCGGCAACGGAACTGCTGGTCATGCGTTCACGGATGCGTAACCGAAACAGATAATCGGATTCACCTTGGTTACGGGTTAATTCGTATTCTGCGCCCAGTCGATCCAGTTCATCGGCTTGGGCGGTGGTAATCAGTAAGGATTTTTGCGTGCGCGTGATGCGTTGCAACAGTACCCAAGCTTGATAGGCATTGGCTTCGATGATGGTGCGCACGGGATCGCTGGCAAGATGGGTGTTTTCTGCAAGTTCGGCGTTGAGTGTGCGCAGATGTTCCAATGCGTGTTGGGTCAGTGCAGAGGGGGTTAATGCGTTGGCGGTTATTTCAGGTAAGGCATGAAATGCGTGTTGAGTAGAACTCATGGCTAAGGTTGACATGATGCACCTTTGGATGGCAAAGCAGGGATTAGAAAGCCGCGATTAAAGCGTGGCGGTTAAGTGAAGCGGTTCTCCCTCGGTTGTCTGGCAATAGACGGTTAAAGTGAGATGTGCTTGGGTGACAACGGGATCCACCTTGATCACCCGAACTCTGGGTTCATAACGACTGAGCACAGCCATCACTTCAGCCACCATGCGTAAACGCAAGGTGGGGGTTAAGGCTTCGTCGATGCAGTGGTGCAGTTCGGTGCCTAGCTCCGAGCGAAACACGCGGCAAGTTTTCGGTGTTTGAATGAGGTTAATGATGGATTCACGAATGTGCTCTAGACGATGGATCGGTTTAAAGGTAAAACGACTGATATACATGGTGAGAATGCCAATACAAAGTGATTACGGGATGGGTGGCGTTGTAACGCTGTGCTTTTGAACGTTATGGGTGTGTTGTATTTGCGAAATCTCACCGGCAATTTGATCGCCATCACTTTTAATGGTGGATTTATTTTTTTGCATTCCTTTGACATTTAAATTGCCATTGAGGTGTGTATCACCATTAACCGTTAATTCACTTTTCAGTAAGGTATCTTTATCGACGGTTAACTCGCCTTGGATATGAGTATCACCAATTAAGGTAATGCCGCCTTTGGAGACGACTTCTGTGGTGGCAGATTCGGGCAGTTGAATCTGTAATTGATGCTGTTCACGATTGTATTGAAATAAAGCACCGTCTTTAAACTGAAAGGCTCGTGTATTTAAATCGCTGCTGGGTGCCGGTTGCGCCTGGGTGGTTAAGCTGCCAATCACAAATGCACGGGATAATTCGCCAGAAGGGCAGAGTAATAATACATGTTCGCCAATGTCTAAAGGATGCCAAGCAACGTCTTGGTGTGCCCTCGGTATAATCACATGGATAAAGGGTGTGATACGGTCTTGATCTAACCGTACCTTGACTTTGCCTTCTGGGTTAATCGTTTCGATGACGCCGGTTTCAATCAATAAATTCAAGCGACGGATAACATCTTGCAAGCGTTCCATGACCATTTGATGCATTGTTTATTCCTATGGGTTGTTGGCTAAGGGGCTTTTTTTAGGAGTGGGGTTCTCGTTCGATGGTTGCTTATGAGACTTGGATGATTGACGTTTAGATGCTTGACGCTTAGGGGATTGACGCTTGGAAGGTTGACAGTAGGGGTCAGTCGTCCAAGTCTGTTTAGGGCGACGTTTATGGCAAATATCCCAAATAAAACGCAAAATCAGTATACAAAAACCGCCGAGGGTGGTGATATCGGCTAAGGTCACGTCAATGATGGGGACACTGGCTTGCATTAAATGGATACGCTCAACCAAAACGTTTTTAGGTATGGGTTCTGTTTGACTGCTGCTGAGCAGTACACCTGCACTGCCTAGGTAGGTGATGGCACCTCCTGGATCAATTTTTTTGCACATAAGTGCTTTCTCCTCCTGATGTCGATGGGGAGGCTCGTTCTGTTTAATGCACTTCCCTCTTTACTGTGTGTCGCCTCTCCTCTCTCTTTCCTCTTCGTTAAGAGGGCTCGGCCGTAGCCGAGCGATGGGTGGGCAAGCAATAGCGTTCAGCGCTCTCAACGGGTTGAAAGTCTGACGCAGGTTGCTTGTTCGATTGAGAGGGCGGCGCCGGTAACGGCAAACCGCCGGGTTGGGAGGGGTTTAAGACGCTATTGGTTTAGCGTGCCAAGCAGTGTAGAGAAAAGTGCAAAGCCTGTCAACACAAAAAGTGTAAAAAAACACAAAAAGTGTATTTGGGGGCGAAGGCAGTCCATTGCCTGGTCTTGTTGCTCTTGGTTAGGCGCGCAAATGCGCCATCAACGCCTGTTTGATAGCGGTTAAATCATACGCGTAACTGCGCATACTGATACCCAGCGCTGTCGCTTTTTCCCGTTGTGTTATACAGTCTTTGGTTGCTTTAAAAACCCCCATCTCGGCCCGTAAAATAGTCACCCAACGTGGCTTTTGTGGTTGTAATGATGACAGCAAGGCTTCAATACGAAACTCGATGCCCCAGTCAGGTAAACGGCTGTTGGATTCGCAGTGCACCCAAGTGTCTTTGTAGTCGGCAATGAGTCCGAAAATCGACTGGTAGCCTCTGGGCATGACGCAGCCTTGATCTACCCATCGCGCCCATTTTTCCAGTTGCTGTTCGAGCCAGCGTTTGTCGTTTGCCGATAATCGTTGGGGCTTATGTCCTAGGTTGTTGGTTTGCGCAAGGGCATTGTCAAAAGTCGAAGCGGGTGGGATGTGCATGCAATGATACCTAAAGGGGTTGTCTTTGTGGGTGTCAACAAGGACTGGATGTTGTTTTTGTCAGTTGTTGGCGGTGTAAGGGTTAGCGATTAGCCTGCATGGAGAAAACCTTTGTCAAAGAGTAATTCAGCAAAGACTTCTTGGACATGTTGTGGGTCGTTCGGAGCTAAGCTAACCCAGGGTTCGTTGGGTAAGGCGACAATGTGAGCAGAAGGCTTTGTCCGCCAATGCCATAGCTGGCCTTTGCGTAGGCGAACGCTTTCAACTTGATGGGTTTGGGTGAGTCCGCCGAGCACGTAAATGATGCGTCTATTCTGTTGCGCTTTGGGCTTAATTAACCAATGTTTCGCTACGGTGCTTTGCAGCGGTCGTGTTGAGTGAAAATACAGCGATTGCACTCGGTGAGGATATTCACACTGCATTAACTGAACGGTTTGTTGGAATTCAAATTGAGATAACTCACAAATGGCGATGAGCATAATCCGTTACCTTGTTTAGCTCTGTATGAAAGTACACAAACGCATAATGACCCTGCGTTGAATGTTAGTAAATATACACAAAAAGTGTTTATTACTCAATATGTGAGAATGGGCACGAATATTGTACTCTTTTTGTGGAGTTCGGGAGACTGAACCGTTATGATGACCGTAAATTTAGTTTCATTATGCAACTAATTTTTTTGGCTAAAGCATTTTGAGGAGCCTTTGTGAGGAGCTTTTGTGAAGAGCCTATGAAAGACGAGGATTCTATGGAGCAAGAGGAGAGTATGGCAGAACCCATCTTACCCTCGAGTCGTATTCGCACGCGCTTAAAAACGTTAAGGCAGCAGTCGAGTATGAGCACAGACAGTATGGCTGAGCGCCTAGGTGTACCTAAAAGAGTCTATGTTTCCTGGGAGTATGGGGAACGTCACCCGAAGCTGGATGCTTTATATCAGTTTGCTCAGGCGCTGGAAGTCGATCCTGCATGGTTGGCGGGCTTCAGCGAAGCGCCAGCCGCTACGAATGCGGATTCATCTGTTGATGCGGCCAGTGCTGATCATGATCAGGTGCCAAGACCCGATTGGGTTGGCTTGCCTGCTGAGACTTTATTAGAATGGATGCGTCTCGAAGACGATAGCCTGGCGCCTAAAGTCTTAAAAGGGGCTTGGCTTTGGGTTGAACAACGGCCGAGTTTTGCTGAAGCTGGGTATTATACGCTGTGGTTGTCTAACAAAGTGACCGTCAGGCACATCAGTGAGGCAGTCACCGGCGGTTACTCAATCAGCTCACCCAACCCGCTGATAGAGCGGGTTGAGGTCAGCCACATCAATATTTTGTCGCTGGTTGGTCCAGTGAGAGGTTGTTTGTCAGCCTTATCTGCCTAGGCGAATGCATACATTGGACGGGTGCCTGGGTGGGGAACTCAGATGACTGCTTTCTCTGTTCGTTCAGGCAGGGTGTTCTGGCGCCTGATTGCCGATGAGGAGCAGTAGGTTTTGTTGGATTTTCTGTATTTCAATAAGTACCTGCGTGGGGTCAAGTTCACTGTAGGGGTCCTCCATTAAACGCTGTTGCATTGACTCACATATGGACAGCGCTTGGTGAAGCGGGTTTACGTTAGTATTGGGAGCATTGTTGGTTTGCATAATTAACGACTTAGTCTGTCCTAAAGGTCTGATGGTGCCAGTAATAATACCATATCCGCCATGATGGCTGTATGCATATACAAACTTCGTGTCAGGGCGGCAGTGTAATTGCGTCAGTATGCACACACTAGCAGCGGTTATTCAGCATTACCATTGACACTGACTGACACTGACTGTCAAAGCGTTTTGGCTAGCGGACGATGGCTGGGACATCTCATACGAAAACATGGGACAACAGGTACAGGACAGACCAGAAGTGATGGGTGCCTTGTCTGGGCTTACAGCTGCTTGTGTCTGGCATTAGGAAGCAACCGGGCAAGTTATTTTGTCATGATGAGGTTCAAGGGGTTTAATCGATTGCAGTGTCTACCCATTGTTTGTCAGCTCGTCTTATTGAGCAAAAAATGGCGCAACTTAACCTTAAAAATGACGCGCTTTCGGTGGCCTGTGGTGTTAGCGAGCGGACGGTCAGTCGTTGGCGATCTGTGGGCATTTCGCCAGCGTCTAAGCGTTTTCTGCCGGTCGTGCTTAACTGTTTAGTTTGCCTCAGAAGCTGTACCCGCAGTTAATCCCTGTCGCCTATGCCTCGGGTGATCCTTATCTAGATAACAAACCTCTTACCTCTTACGAACGCGGCCTGGTGTTACAATTGCGGGCTTTGCCTCATGCTCAAGAAGTGTTGCTGCTCAACCAAATGATCAACACCGTACATGGCTGTTAACGCCAGCAAAACGCGCTGATGTTGGCCGTCGCTTGATCAGCTGCGGTAGGCACAATCTGAGCGATTGTTGCAGTGCTGGATGGGTTGACAGCCAGGTCGTTGCCTGAGCACGAGCAAGGTTTGACACTGAGACAGACATTGTCGACCTGAACAAAAAAATCTGTAACCTATTGACGATTAATTAAAAAAGGAAGTTCTCGTGACAGATTGCCGTTGGGATGCGAATCTTGAGTATTGGTTGCGCCGTACTCAACAACGCTATGCACAAGCTTGGAATCATATTTTGGAAACCCAATTTGGCTTAAACGAACGCCTCTGGCCGGTGTTGCAAGCGCTCTTTGTGGAGCAAGGTGTGCAACAAACAATGATTGCAGAACACTCTGGAGAACCCGATTATCAAATCTCGCGGGTGATTGATCGTCTAGAAGCCTTGCACTTGGTTGAACGCCGCAGCGACCCGATGAACCACCGGGCGCGCTTGATTTACCTGACGCAAGCGGGTGAGCAGTTGCGTGAGCCTTTAAATAAAGCCGTATCAGCACTGCATCAGCAATGGCTGGCAAGTGCGGGTGTCGATGAAGTTGCGCTTAAACGCTTATTCAATGTCTGGCTATCTTAGCCGATATTCGCTTCGGTCGCTCAGGATAGACCCTTCGGCCTTTGTGCATCAACGGCACCGTTGATGTTGGAGGTCGCTAAAGTTATTCAGAATATCTGTGGGTAACTCAGTGAGTAAGGTCTGGGTGATTGCGCTCAAGCCCGATTCGGCGCGCTGGTCACTGGGTTGAGCAAGAATTCATCAATAGCCCTTGGCTGCCGCTGGAGCCTTCCGTGGCTTGATATTGGCGGGCCTCTGTGAGAAGCCTCTGGGATGCGGTATCCTAGGGGGTTTGTAATAAATAGCCTGGTTAGAAAGAACAGCATGAGCATGCAAGAACAGTATTCACCGCAAGGCATTGAAGCGCGGGTGCAGGATCTTTGGGAACGCAATAAGGTTTTTAAAGCCGTTCAAGACGATAGCAAAGAAAAATTTTACTGCTTAAGCATGCTGCCCTACCCCAGTGGAAAACTGCACATGGGGCATGTGCGTAACTACACCATTGGTGATGTCATTTCACGCTATCAACGCATGCAGGGTAAAAACGTGCTGCAACCTATGGGTTGGGACAGTTTCGGTATGCCCGCCGAAAACGCGGCGATCAAACATGGAGTCGCCCCTGCTAAATGGACTCATGCCAATATCGGTGAAATGCGCACTGAACTGCGGCGCTTGGGTTTTGGTTACGATTGGGATCGAGAGGTGACTACCTGTGAACCCGATTACTACCGTTGGGAACAATGGTTTTTTACCCGCTTGATCGACAAAGGTCTGGCCTATAAAAAAGTGTCAGCAGTGAACTGGTGTCCAACGGACCAGACGGTTTTGGCCAATGAACAAGTGGTCGAGGGCTGTTGTTGGCGTTGCGATACCCCGGTCCAGCGTAAGGATATGTCGCAATGGTTCTTAAAAATCACTGCCTATGCTGACGAATTACTGGCCGACTTGGACAAGCTGGAGGGTTGGCCTGAACAAGTGAAAACCATGCAGCGCAACTGGATCGGGCGCTCTGAGGGGCTTGAGATTCGTTTTGAGGTACAAGCGGCCAACAGGTCGCTGGAAGTGTATACCACTCGCCCAGACACACTGATGGGGGTCACCTATCTTGCGGTGGCCGCCGCACACCCGTTGGCACAGCAAGCTGCTACACACAACTCCCAACTGGCAGCCTTCATTGATGAGTGTCAACGCGGTTCAACCTCGGAAGCCGATATGGCCACCCAAGAAAAGCGAGGCATGGACACGGGCTTGGTGGCGACTCATCCTATTACGGGCGAGTCGGTGCCCATTTGGTGCGCCAACTTTGTATTGATGGAGTACGGCACGGGTGCGGTGATGGCGGTGCCTGCCCATGACGAACGCGATCATGCCTTTGCGTTGAAATATGGCTTGCCCATCAAACAGGTGATTGCCCCCGTGAGCAATGTCGAGGCGGTTGATGTCACAGCGGCCGCCTACACCGAAACAGGGCGGTTGATGAACTCGGGCGCATTTGATGGTTTGGATTTTTCAGCGGCCTTCGATGCTATCTGTACTGCCTTGGAAACAACCGCCAAAGGTGAACGCAAAGTCAATTATCGTCTGCGGGATTGGGGGGTGAGTCGTCAACGTTATTGGGGCGCGCCAATCCCGGTACGCACGACTGAAGACGGACAAACGCTCAGCGTCCCTGATGCTGAATTGCCGGTGGTTTTGCCTACCGATGTCCAACTGTCAGGCGCCCATTCGCCGTTAACCGAACACCCTGAGTTTGCGCCACGCAGGGTCGATGGCCAGACGTTGTATCCTGAAACCGACACTTTTGACACTTTCATGGAGTCTTCCTGGTATTACGCGCGATACTGCACACCGGACAGTCATGACGCCATGCTGGAATCAGCCGAAGCAAACTATTGGTTGCCGGTTGACCAATACATAGGCGGTATTGAGCACGCTGTGATGCATCTGCTGTACGCCCGCTTTTTCCACAAACTGATGCGCGATGTCGGCTTGGTGCAATCCGATGAACCCTTTAAAAACCTCCTGTGCCAAGGCATGGTACTGGCCGAGGCCTTTTATAAGACCAGTGCCGCAGGTGGTAAAGAGTGGGTCAATGTCGCCGATGTTGACATTCAACGTGATGACAAAGGACGGGTGTTAGGCGCCACCCAACGCAGTACCGGCGAGCCAGTGCAGTGCGCCGGTGTTAGCAAAATGTCGAAGTCAAAAAACAACGGTGTGGAGCCGTTGCCGGTGATTGAGCAATACGGCGTCGACACCGTGCGCTTGTTTGCGATGTTTGCCGCTCCCCCCGAATTGTCACTGGAGTGGACCGATGCGGGCGTTCAAGGGGCCTTTAAATTCCTCAATCGATTGTGGCGCTTAGCCTGTGAACTGATCAACGGTGATGCAGTGCCCGCATTGGAGGTATCGGCCCTATCGGATGAGCTGCGCGCCCTGCGCCGCAAAACCCATGAAACCATCCAAAAAGTCAGTGATGATATTGGCCGTCGTTACCATTTCAATACGGCCATTGCAGCCATTATGGAATTATTCAATGCGGTACAAAAAGCAGACCGCAGCCAAGCCCAAGGGCGAGCGGTCAGTGCCGAAGCGTTAGAAGCCATGGTGATTATGCTGTCACCGATTGCACCGCATATCACCCAAGAAATTTGGGAACAACTTGGCCACGACAAGCTGCTGTTGGACACACCTTGGCCCAAGGTAGACAGCGACGCACTGGTACGCGATCACCTTGACATTGTCGTACAAGTCAATGGCAAAGTGCGTGCTCGGTTGCAGGTCAGTGCCGATGCCTCCACACAAGAGATTGAAGCCTTGGCTGCCAAAGAACCCAATGTGCGGCGCTTTACCGAAGCTCGCAGGCTTCGTAAGGTGATTGTGGTGCCAGGGAAGTTGGTGAATATCGTCGTTGGTTAAGACAGGTACTGAGCAAATGACAAAGACGATAGTGAATCTCTGTCGGCAGCAGATGGGTGCGCTAACAGCGGCGGTTGCGTTCCTACAAGCGCCTAGGGCAATGCGACTGCTTGGGTTGTTGGTCGCCTTTACCTGGATCCTGATGTCGGGTTGCGGCTTTCATTTGCGTGGACACATGCCTTTGCCTGAAGCATTGCACAACGTCAACGTTAGCGCTGCGGACCTTGAACTGCAACCGATCACGGCCGAATTAATCCAGGCTCTGCGACAGCGCGGTGCTAAGGTAAACCAGTCCTATGCCAGAACCCGCATCGAACTGAGCCAGCAAAGTTTTAGCCGTTATCAGATCAGCACGCGCACGGATGCCAGCGCAGCGGGTTACGAATACCGTTACCAGATTCATTATCGCTTCACTGACTTATTTAACCCAGACCGTCCGGCTGTGGACGGCAGTCTACAAAGTCGCATGACGCAACAGGCACTGGATAACAATACGATTGGTCAAGAGCACTCAGAAACCCTGCTTAAGCAACGGCTGGAACGCGATCTGGCACAACGCTTATTGCAACGCCTCGCCCGTATCAGTCAGGGTTGGGATAGGCCCGTCAGTAGCGAGCCAGTACCCCAATCATCGTTGTCGCCGCAGCCCCGTCACCAGAGCACCCTGTCTGATGCGCCTTAGATGGGAAGATTGGCCGCAACACCTAAGCCAAGGGCAACCGCTACCCGCGTACTTGATTTTTGGTGAAGAGGTGTTGCTGGTACAAGAAGCGATGACCGCTTTCATTGCGCGAGTACGTCAACAGGGCTTCGAAGAGATCGAGCGTTTTGTGCTAGAACCCCATTTCGATTGGCAGGCGGTACTGTTGTCGGCGGAATCCCTGTCATTGTTTGCTCGTCGCAAACTGATCTTGCTGATGGTACCCAATGCCGAGTTGCTCAACGAAGCCGCCCATCAAGCCCTGCATGCACTGATGGGTCTGATCAGTGCAGACCAGCGATTAGCGGTTCAAGTATTTGGCAAACTCGACAAAAAACAGCAGAACAAACCCTGGGTCAAAACCCTAGAACAACAAGGCGCGCTATTGTCGATTTGGCCATTGCAGCGACAACGCTTACCGGCTTGGATCCAACAACGCGCGCACAGTTTAAATCTGCAACTGACCTCGCAAGCCGTGCAAGCGCTGCTGCAACGCACAGAAGGCAACCTATTGGCCTGTGCTCAGACCTTAGCCAAAGTAGCGATCCATCATCAAGGCCCTTGCGATCTTGAACAGCTACAAGGCAGCCTTGCCGATCACCGACGTTTTGACGTGTTTGCGTTAGCCGAAGCCTGCATTGAAGGTCAACCGTCCCGCGCATTAACCATCTTACGCGTGTTGCGTTTTGAAGGTACCGAACCCACATTGATCCTCTGGGCGCTGAATCGTGAAATTCGCTTGCTCTACGAGTTGCGATATAGGCCGCAGACCGAATGGCAACAAGCCGGTGTTTGGCCCAGACGCCAGCGCTTGTATCAAGCAGCGGTGCAGCGTACCAGCGCGGCCAATTTAGAGACGCTGCTGCAACAGGTCGCGCAATTGGATAGCTTGATCAAAGACCCTAAGCACAATGAGCAGGCCGCTTTCATTGATATGGGCTTCTCGCATCTGGTGCTGGCCCTCAGCAGTCAGGCCATGCCAGCAACGCCCTGCTTTTGGTCCAGTCTTGATGCCGAAGTGATTGCCTAGTCCTTGTTGAAGTCGTCACATCTAAAATCCAGTTTGATGAAATTCGTAGAGCTGGCCGATACCCAAAATGTAAGGCGATTTTGCAACCCGTCAGTCTAACGGGCACCCCTCCAGAGGACTGTCTCTTAGTCACATTTCAGGATTCAAAAGACTTGGCCAACAAATAGCCTTCAATGAGGGTCATAGGGTGGTAGCTTCTTCAAACAACCTCGGCTTTTTGACTGGATGCTGCGACTCGGCGCAGCATGACGGTGAATGGGCCAAGGCGTCACTGGTTGGGCCAGCAACCCTGTGACGAATACCGCGTCACTCCGCGCGCCAGTCGCAAAATCCAGTCTCTTTGCACCTAGCTCTGTGGTAACTGCTTGATTTGCCTACACAATGCCTTTGATGTTGATCAGCGGCTTTATGTAAGAAAGACCGCCGCAGAAGGGGAATGGATCCCACCCTCAGACAATCGGGTTCAACACGTCATTGTGCGCGTAAGTCGCGGAATCCATTGCTCGTTCCCACGCAGGTGCTTGGGAACGAGGGCGACGAGGTGTAGGCTCCAGCCTTCAACAAGGTGCTAGCGCTGGCCTTTACTGGCTTTGCATAAACCCTCAATGCGATGACTGAGGCAGTGGCCGCAGTACCATTTTAAATCACTGCATGGATAGCTGAGCGAGACCTCGGTTTT
>JAOXNJ010175334.1:0-10556 GCA_028566655.1 Metis holothuriae
ACAACAACAACCACAACAGGACCCGCGTCTCCGTCCCCGTGAACAACAACAACAACAACAACAACAACAACAACAAACACAGCAGCAGCAATTGCGGCCGTAACTCGGCTCTGAGAAGACGACACTTGTGGTCGGCCATTTTGCTCAGAATCTTCTTATTGGTAAACAGTAATAACTAAAAACGATATTTTCTATGTTAATTAATGTCGATTTTTAACTAAAAGTAAATTGTTATACGTATGACATTATATCTATTAGATGAGCTGTGTCGCTTGTCTGGTGTTCTCGGTGTGGCTGCACATCTGCTCCAGCTCGCACTCTTCGTCCTCCTTCTTGTCCAACTTGTCGTCTGTGATGGTGTTTCGGTCGTGGCTCTTCGTCTCGCTCTTCTCTCTACTTGTCTACGCACTAACATTGACACTCGTCATCTGTTCCAGCCTCGATCAAATGCTCCCTTTCAACCTCGCCTTCGCTGTAATAATAAAAATCGACTTATCTCAAAATGTCATTAAATAAATTTTGTTAAAATTCATTGATATTTTTTCTTTTTTTAACTCAAATTTAGGAATCTTGCCTGTCCCTGGTGCTGACCTTGATCTTTGGGCTGGGCTCGATACTCGAGCTGGTCTTGGCTCTGCTCATCCTTGATGATGGAGATGATTTTGCAGATTATCAGTGCCTCCTTCCACTTCTAGTTCACTCGGTACTTAACTAATTAAGCATTTAAATGACCCATAATTACTCTAATGAAGTTATTATTGTGATTGCAGTTGTCCTTGTTGTCTATCTGCCCGCTCTGTTTGTCCGTGGCCATCTTGAACCGACGGAGACCGAAGAAGACTAGAGCCAACGGTGCTCGCACTGCCATTTTAATGAGACCCATTCAGGCCAGAAACGACAATAATGGGGCGCCCTAATTGTGCCTAATTACCCTCATTAACTTCTAATTAATCGCTTGTGAATCTGGCTCGTAATTTTAAAGGTAAATGGTTACTGCATAAATGTGGTTTGTATGACTTCGAGAGCTCAAAGTATAGCAATTTCTGCTGTGGCTCATTGACTAAACGTCCAGTAAAAATGGTGCTCGAAATTTCACTTGAAGGAGAGATTAAACTACTTGATGAAATTCAGCTAAAAAATATGACGTGATAATTTCTCTATTTTATCACTTTTTTCTGGATGTAACGGTTAAAATTTGTTTTTGTAGGATGCAAAGCGACGTACTTACGTAGTTTTACAGAGAAGTAGAATGTTTTGCAACATCATTATGCACTTTTTCGACCACAATGCGCTTTTGTAATCGGTTTTGCACTAAACTTTCGACACTTGAGTAATGGTAAAATGTGACCCTAAGGAGAGAAATGACTTCCATTATAAGAAAACGTTTCATAAATGTTTACACAAACTGAATTTACTGTGAACATACGAGTATAGGGTACGCAGAATATTAGTACATAATAACAACGAAAAAACGTTTTGTGATATAATAACCAAGGTTTTGTGAATATACGAGTAAATACAGTTTGTAACTGAAATGAAAGACCGTTTTCAGAGCTCCGAGAACGTTCCATTTTATCATAAGTACATATCCAAAGTCCCTCAATTACGTAAATATACTGTACATACATTTTGTTCTTGCAACAAGAACTAATTAATCCAAAGCATTCTTTTCAGAGCACACATACTTCTAATTTTGCCAAAAAAAATATAAAAGGAGTTGTAATAAAGAGTTGGTAACTTGGTAGCAGCCGCTTTCTCCCATGGTCCAACTGGCCACGGCCTAAGGCAGTGTAGTGTTGAACCGCGCCACAATTGAATCGAATCGGGTCGGGTCAAGTCGACTCCTCAGAGAGTAATGAAATGGTCGAGCTCGACTCGAGCTCGAGTCGTCTCGTTTTAACTTGAATTGTCGCCGTCGAACCGGCTCAGTTTCTCTCCGTCGCTCGACTTGTATGTACACGTTGTCGCAGTACTTGCTGTTGTGCTCGTTGTTGTTGTTGTAGATCATGTCGGCGAGGGCGATCAGCGAGGCGGACGGGAAGCGTTTGTTGGACGCGCACGTGCGCGACGCGAGCGGCGGCCGCGTCTGCGCCGCGTCGCGCTTCGTCTCCGTCAAGTTCGACTCCGACCTCGACGCCGTCGCCGCCAACCAGCCCTGGACCCTCAACGAGGTCGACCTCAACGTCTTATTCAAGTTTTTCATGTTGTTCATGTTGCTTTCGTTCCTGCAGAAGTTGGTGGTGAAGCCCGACCAGCTGATCAAGCGGCGCGGCAAGCTGGGGCTGCTCAAGGTCAACGCCGACTTGGCCGAGGTCAAGACGTGGATCCAGGAGCGCATGAACAAGGAGCAGCAGGTCGAGAATCAACTGCAACAACTACGTTTTTTTGTTGGGGTTCAAGTCCGCAAAATGTTTTTTTAGAGTTATAGCGTCCTTGCTTCCGATAAGGCAATAATTCTCGTTAATCGTCTTAGTCAGCTCTAGAGGCAAAGTCAGGAATCGTCCGAGCAACCGAGCTTGAAATTTAGCTAGAAATCCTAATTTTCGGGTTTTCCAGACATCTTTTTCTTCTTATTTTAAGACATTAGTGACAGTACAAAGATCTTTTTTCTTTGTTGGCTGGTCATGAGATGGAGAGGGGGAGAAGAAAGCTCTCATGGCCGACGGTCACGTGGTTCTCAGGGCCTGGGACGACGGCTTTCGCTGCGTGCACGTGACGCATCTGGGCCTCACTCATGGCATAATGCTAAGTCCTTTGTAGGACTTATGTTAGCACAAGTGGTCTCATTCGATTAGGAACGTTCTCTAGCCCTGATTAAGCAAAAACGGGCAGAAGTGATAAGACGATATACATACTCGTACAAACATTGTACGAACATGCATTTTTGAGCATGACGTATTAGTAGAGAGGTGCCCTAAATGGCTTTTAACATCGGCAATTTGACTTTGTAAGTCTTAAAAAGGCGAGATTAGACCAATGCATATGTACTTGGCTTTATTCCCCTTTTTCTTACATGTTGCTTTAGGTATTCTGGAATCGACCGATGTGATTGCGTTATTTTATGGCTGAATTTAAGAAAGCCGAAGTAGATTGCTACTCATGACTTAGCATCACAACGGAAAAGTAGGAAAAAATGAAAAGAAAAGCAGGGCTTTTTAGATCTTTTTCCAGTAAAACTGAGTATTTGAAATGATGCGGTCTACAATGCTACAATACATTAATGCCGAATTTGAGCCAATGGCTGATAAAAGGCTCTATTTTTCGGGCCCTGATGGAGCAACCGGAACTGCTTGTTTAAAGTACTTTTAGAAATGCAAGTTGCGCGTATAATGCATTGTACTAGAAGGTTGTTGTTCTCCCCCATCACGTAAATTGTGGCTTATGAGTTATGACTGTAGACCGCGGGAAAAAGTTAAATAACTATAAAATATTCTTTAAAATTTTGACCAATTTGCCAAAATTTTAAAAATATAGGGGTTTAGGGCGAAAACCGGTTAAAACTGGATTTTTAGCTAAAGTCCACTAAAAAGATCATAGTATTTTTTCCAAATTATTGTAAACTTTTAAACTTTTAGAAAAAATCGAATTTTTCAGTGGGAATTTTTGGTAATTTTTCTAAAATTTTTGTATTTTGCTTGACTTTCATAAAAAAGCGACAAAAATTTTAAATATTTTGCCAAAAGTTTTAAACTAAAAATTAAACATTTTACCAAAAATTTTCAACTTTTTTCCCGCGGTCTAGTTATGAGCCTTCAAAATACGACACAATTTACCCTTATTATTGGAAGGAAAGTTGCAAACGTTTTAGATAATAGGGATCAAAAATCAAAATCATCTCTCAGAACGTTAACTATGCATAATTTTTTGTCAAATGAATGATGTTTTTAGGTGGGCAAAGCCACCGGTCGTCTGCGCCAGTTCATCATCGAGCCGTTTGTGCCGCATGCCGCAACGGACGAGTTCTACGTGTGCATCTTCAGCGAGAGGGGCCAGGACGTGTTGTACTTTACGGACGAGGGCGGCGTCGACATCGGTGACGTCGAGGCCAAGGCCACGGTAATGGCCGTGCCGGTCACTAAGGAGGGCAAGTACATCGACGAGAGCGAAGTCAAGAGCAAGCTCATCCACAAGCTCAAGGACGGCAACAAGAAGGAGTCAGTTGTTGACATTTTATATCGTTCATTTTTCTAACGCAACTGACAAAATATGTATGTAATTTGCGTGTCGTAGTCGTCTGGCATCGTTCATCGTCGCCTTGTACCGCACCTACGTGGATCTCTACTTCACTTACTTGGAGATCAATCCGCTAGTGGTGACCGACGACAACATCTACATCCTTGACCTGGCCGCCAAGGTGATTAAACTAAAGATTTTCATTGCTCATCCAAGTGGTTTTGGAACTCTTGAGGATATTTGCGACATTTTCATTGCAGTTGGATACAACGGCTGACTTTATTTGCCGTGGCAAGTGGGGCACGATTGATTACCCGCCACCGTTCGGTCGCGATGCCTTCCCAGAGGAGGCGTACATCGCCGACATCGACGCCAAGACCGGAGCGTCGCTCAAGGTGCTTTACATAGTTCCTACTGTTTTAAGTTTTGAAAGAAATTCGTATCTTTAGCTCAAATTTAGCAATAATGTGAGCCACTCGCGTGTTTTCAGCTGACCATTTTGAACCCTCGAGGTCGTATTTGGACGATGGTCGCCGGTGGTGGTGCTTCGGTCATTTACTCCGACACCGTTTGTGCTCTAGGTAACGCCATGTTTGTGATTGAATGAGAATGAAATGATTGAATAATTATTTCGTACTTTGGTTGCAGGGGGAGCCGAAGAGCTGGCTAACTATGGCGAATATTCTGGTGCTCCATCGGAGCAACAGACCTATGATTACGCTAGAACTCTGCTCTCTTTGATGACCAAGGAGAAACACCAGGACGGCAAGGTCGACTTGAATAGAAACCATTTTTTCCAAAATTCTAATTAACAGAAAGAAAGAATGGCTTATTGATAACCTTTGTTTTGGGGTTGACAGGTGCTCATTATTGGCGGAGGAATAGCTAACTTTACGAACGTTGCTGCCACTTTCAAGGGTATAGTGAAGGCCCTTGAAGAGTATCAGGTAAAACATCTTTAATGATTGTTTCGGTACAAAGAAACCTAAAAATATGGAAATTGTCCTGCCAATGTGTTAAAGTTACGTAGATTTAGCTAATTTCTTTAATATCGGCTCGTTGTTCCTGATGACAGGTGAAGCTGCGAGAGTTCGACATTCGGATCTTTGTGCGTCGTGCCGGTCCCAACTACCAGGAGGGCCTAAGGTGCGTAATACACTTTTACTGAATTCAACAAATCAACTAAAAAACTAATTCTTTGACATTTATCAACAACTAGAGTGATGCGTGAAGTGGGCAAAAAACTAGAGCTTCCCCACTTGCACGTGTTTGGCCCCGAAACGCACATGACAGCCATCGTCGCCATGGCCCTGGGCAAGAGAAACATTCCGTTGGCGCAGCCCCAGAGCGACACCACCACTGCCAACTTTCTCCTTCCCTCTTCTGTAAGCTTCTCTATTTTCATCAAGTTTTCACAAAAATGTTTTTGTCCTTTAGATAGGATAACATATCTCTAATCCTTCCTTCTCTCTTTTCTGTCTTCTTTGCTCCCCGGCTCCAAAAGGCTAAGAAGGTAAGACGGTGTTGGGCTCAGATTTTTTATTTTCTTTTTTTTGTCACACAACTACGATAATTACGAAAATCTGTCTTGCCTTTTGCCCTTATCACTTATGAAATTTTCTCTAAAGGAGGGCGACGTGAAAAGTCCCATGCCTGAGCGACGCACTATCCCCCCGTCTGCAGCAGCTGCTGCAGCTCCCCTGATGTACAACGGAAAGAACGTGGTGGCGACGTTGTTCACGCGCAAATCAAAGGCCATTGTTTGGGGCTTGCAGTCCAGGGCAGTACAGGGCATGCTTGACTTCGACTACGTTTGCCAGAGAAGCGAGCCCAGCGTGGCCTGCATGCTCTATCCCATGGTGGGCGGCGACTCCAAGCAAAACTTCTATTGGGGACACAAGGAGATCCTCATTCCAGGTGTGAATTTAGCTTTGTAGTGATTTCATTTGAGAATATGTTAGTGTTACATACGTATGTCCTTATTTTCAGTTTACAAGCACATGGGAGACGCCATGAAGAAGCACTCCGACGCTGATACTTTGGTCAGCTTTGCCTCCCTGCGCTCGGCCTATGAATCGACCTTGGAAGCGCTGGAGTATCCGCAGATCAAGACGATCGCCATCATCGCTGAGGGCATCCCTGAGAACATGACCAGGAAGTTGATCAAGGTGGCCGAGGAGAAGGGCGTCACCATCATTGGTCCTGCCACAGTGGGAGGTATCAAGCCTGGCTGCTTCAAGATCGGCAACACTGGCGGCATGATGGACAACATTCTGCACTCGAAACTCTACAGACCTGGATCTGTGGCCTACGTCTCGAGGTCGGGGGGTATGAGCAACGAGCTGAACAACATCATTAGTCATCAAACCAACGGTGTGTACGAGGGCGTGGCCATCGGCGGCGACCGTTATCCCGTGTCCACTTTCATGGATCACTTGATGAGATACGAGGCCGAGCCCGAGGTCAAGATGCTAGTATTGCTCGGAGAGGTCGGTGGTACTGAAGAGTATAAGGTGTGCGAGGCCGTCAAAAGCGGGCTCATTAAGAAACCTGTCGTTGCATGGTGCATTGGAACTTGTGCTGACATGTTCGCCACCGACGTACAAGTATGTTTACAGTAGAAGTTGTTTTTTATTTGAAAAATCCCAAGATTACATATTGCACCTCTTTTAATCTTAGTTTGGACATGCGGGAGCAAGTGCTGGTGCAGCTAAAGAGACGGCTTCGGCAAAGAATAAGGCTCTTCAGGAGGCCGGAATCAGAGTGCCCTCGTCCTTCGACGAGTTGGGTAAAAATAAATAATCTACTAGAATGCCAAATAATTATTATCACAACAATCTCGCAGTACAAATGCAATAATAAATTGCTTGCCAATGACAATTTATTCTTTCAAGGCGAAATTATTCGAGACACCTACAACGAGTTGGTGTCGGCCGGCATCATCGTGCCGAAGCCTGAGGTGCCGCCTCCGCCGGTGCCCATGGACTACAACTGGGCTAGGGTAAAAAAGCTCTATACTTTGTAATTGTATCTGTATATGTATTGTAATACGCGTTTCAATCCACATGTAAAAGTCATTTAAATGAATACTTAATGCTTCTGCAGGAGCTGGGCCTGATTCGCAAGCCTGCCAGCTTCATGACGAGCATCTGCGACGAACGTGGCCAGGAGCTCTTGTACGCCGGGATGCCAATCACGGACGTGTTCAAGAAAGATTTGGGCATTGGAGGGGTGCTGTCTCTACTCTGGTTCCAGCGTCCTTTGCCGCCCTACGCCTGCAAGTTCCTCGAGATGTGTCTGATGATCACGGCCGACCACGGCCCGGCCGTGTCCGGCGCCCACAACACCATCGTTTGCGCCAGGGCCGGCAAGGACTTGGTCTCCTCGCTCGTCTCGGGCCTGCTGACCATCGGCGACAGGTTCGGCGGAGCCCTGGACGGCGCCGCCAGGCAGTTCACAGAGGCCTACGACGCCTCGCTCATCCCAATGCAGTTCGTCAACGACATGCGCAAAAAGGGGCAGCTCATCATGGGAATTGGTCACAGAGTCAAATCGGTGAGTCAATAAGCAACCAAGTTGTATAGCATAGTAGCTACGAATTATATATACAGTAGGTAGACTCTTATGTAGCCGATTTAGCATGCCTTAATGGTCCCATGTATCCTTAAATTATTTATGTTGGACTTAAGAGAGTCAAAGATTGCGATAATATAAAAGTACTTAATTTCATACAGATCAACAATCCCGATCGCCGCGTGACTCTGATCAAGGAGTACGTGAAGGCGAACTTCCCCACGACTCCGTTGCTCGACTACGCTCTCGAGGTGGAGAAGATAACGACGACCAAGAAGCCCAACCTAATTCTTAACGTTGACGGTTGCATCGCCGTGTCTTTTGTTGATCTTCTCAGACATTCGGGATGCTTTACCAAGTATAATATCTTGAGAGATGTTATTGCCTTGACAATACTCATGAAGCTTCTCTGTATTTCTTTAGGATGGAGTCTGACGAGTACGTGAAGATTGGCAGTCTCAACGGTCTCTTCGTTTTGGGCAGGAGCATTGGCTTCATTGGTAAGAACTACAGTAGTTGTCCTATTAATAAATTTGTTCATTTGTTAACATCTTGGGTTGTTTTTCGTTTTAGGTCACTATTTGGATCAGAAGCGCTTGAAGCAGGGCCTTTACCGCCATCCTTGGGATGACATCAGCTACGTCTTGCCCGAGATGCACGAGCAGAACTAAGACGCGCAAAGTCCTGCATTAGTAAATGGAAAGCCTCAAAGATATTCCTTGAGGTCTCTACACCAGCTCTTCGCGTTCTATCACTTCGAAATCGTAGCAACTTCAGCATATCATCGTTTACCAATCCATCTAATCACTTGCAGTCGCTCATTCGCTTCGTCGATTGCTACTAACCGAGATCGTTCTTGTTGCATTCCCGGTCTACTCGTCGTCGTAATTGATTATTAGTAGGCTCTCTGCATGCATGACTCGTTTAGCAGGGAGCAGTACTCAAGTGAGGTTTCTGTTCAACAACCAGTTATCCATCATTCCTTATCCGGTAAAAAATGAGAGTTTTGCTGCTCCTTTCCCTTTACTTTCTCCTAAAAGCTGTTGGAGAAATAAATGGGAACTACATATATAAACGTCCCTACTACTCGTATTTACGACCCTGAAAGAAAAATGGTCATTTATGGTTTGGGACTGGTGGCACACGGAAATTACTTGGAAATGCAGAGCTTCTCCATGCTGCCATAATTTTTCAAGCCGAGTGGTTCTTGGCATAAAATGAGAGGCATCTTGATAGCGGAAAAGCAATCTAACCTTAATGATGTACAATCTCCTTTCCCAATCTCTTTCTTGGGTCACGCTCTAAATTGATGGCGACCCATGACTTTTTGCCTCTTGGTCCACCCTCACTTGGATCCATTTTCATTGTAGCCACATAGGTATGTTGAGTACAGCAGTCGCTTGGGAGATGCGTGTCCGTGCCAAGGGCTCTCAAGGGAACTTTTTCGTGAGCCGCAGCTCGCAAAGTAACGTTGCTCGAAGGAGGCATTAGACAGACACTTGGAATGGCCAAAAATAGATTTCTCTGCATCAATTTGGCCATAAATGTGGAGAAAATACATACTTTATAAGGAGATGGAGCCTTCATTGCCATCAAAGTGAATGTATAACGTTGTGGATGACATTAATGGACTCCTTTTTAAGCTTGGCTGAGTCCGATGACAGCCACGGAATTAAGGCCTAGCGTTTCTAGCAGATCCCTCGTGGTTTGCTGCAAAAAAGTGATGGCAACATTTCTCAGCACTTAACCCAGTAACTGAAGCAATATACTACTTACTACTTGCTTCACAAAGTAATACTGTAAGAGAGATTAGTATTACTAATGATGATTAAATGTGAGATAAGAGATGACAAGTGGAGATGATGAAGTTGAGATGTGTGCCACAAATGATTGCACTATGTACTTGATTGCACTATGTACTTGACGTCAAGCTCATTGGATACAGCTCTAAAAGATTGCTTTTATTATCTCTTATAGTAAGTAATAGTTAAGAGTCATTAGGGTGACTCATATCCCTGCTGGTGTCCTTGCCGACGTCAATGGCAGACGTCATGGCATGAAGGCCGCCAGAGAGCGATGGACCACAAACGAGCCTAATGGAGCCTTTTTTTATTACTACTTTTTTTACTAGAACAGTATAAAAAGGATCTTATTTAGTGCTTCTTTACTCTCTTTTACATTAGTAATGGCCTCTTTTAGCAGTAAAGGAGGAGTGTTATTAGGGCTTTTAGCACTTCAGCCACTCTTTCTTGTCTATTACGTAGTAGGGAAACTGGAAAGCAAGTTAGTTCTCTCTCCCTTTTTCTCTTTGGGTCGAGCTCACTCCTCGTGGGTCTGTCATGATGGCCACCATGAGATTGCTGCTGCTGCTCATCCTCCTCAACCATCAGCAGGCCTTGGGACAACATGCACTCTTCCCTGGCCATCTCTTCGACCCTGTGCTCCATCAGGTCCTTCAAGACAATCCCATGGGATCTTTTGACTCTTTCATCATTTTGTTCTGAGCTCTTATTAGTTATCTTTTGTGTTTGTGGTGCAGTATAGTATTGTATTGGAGAGTATAAAAAGAGAGGAGTAAAAAAATATATAAGTAAAAATGAAATATATAATAAATATTTATACTCGTATCACTATTTTTAAGTCTTCTTGTCCTTATCATTAAAATGATGTTCAATGCATTTATCTGTGAAAAGCTTATTTAAGATTATCTGGTTGAAAGGTCCTGCTTGAAGTCTTTGCCAATTGGAGTTGAGTGAAGGCGATTCGTCAGAACTCAATCCCCTTTCGAGTCTAAGAAGATTGTAGAGTTC
>JAOXNJ010175556.1:0-10551 GCA_028566655.1 Metis holothuriae
GGGTGTGGGGGTGGGGCTGCCGCCGCCGCCGCCGCCGCCTCAGTTGCCGTACGGATCATTTCCCATGCAACGTTTTGGTCAGCTTACCCGCGCTGGCGTAGAGGCTGGCCACATCGAAGTAGAGTAGACGATCTCCATATTGAGGCTCAAATTTCTCCATCTGAGGTAGACGGCACAAGTCCAAAGGTACGCTCGGCGGTATGGCATAGGGTAACCCAAACCTCTTCTGACGCACTCTCTCCAGATCGCCCAACTCCACCAAATTTGATTGAATGAGTAGCTCTTCCAAACCGTTGCGTTGAGAGCCGTGACTGCATTCTCCGGTTCTATCATAGATACTCTCCCTGATCGTCCTCCAGCCTTCGAAGTTGTTGGAGGGATTCTTCCAGTGAGCGTTGATGCGTTGGTTGTAGTTTACATCGTCTCCAGCTCCTTCTTGTTGAGCGGTTGCGGTAGTCCGAGGGTAAAGACGGTCGCCGTCGGTAGTACTGGTAGGTGGAAGAGCTTCGGTACGAGATACTTGCGTGAGACCTCCTCGGCAAGAGCTTTTCAACAGATTGTATAGGGGTGCGTGATTGACGCACGTCAAGCCCGGTCTCTTGCGTTTGAAGAGGAAGAGTTGAGCTCCGTGAGTGCTCAAAGAGGCTACGGTTGTCTTGCGTACTTGTAGAGGATGAAAATGCAGCTGACGTTCGAAGCTTCGACATACTTTGAGCACCGCTTGTTGTAGCAATAGAACGTCCAATCTGAGGTAGTATTTTAAAAATTGACCGACGTTTCTCATTCCCAGCTCTTGGAAGACGGTGTGCGCTCTGGTAATGTCCCGGACGTTTGGAGCCTTACCACCCGACAGACGACTTTCCCAACCCACATCTTCGACCGGAGGGAGCTTAGGAGTTAGCAAATAGTCGACGTCCGTCAACATCTCGAAGGGAAACACGGATTTGCTCTCTTGTAGACCGCATGTCTCAGCCAATTTGGAGAGTGAAAATCCAGGACTGATCATTTTGGCGGCATCTCTAAAGAAGATGAATTCACCCTTCAATCCAAATTGAGATATACCTCGACCCATTTTGGAGATTCCTAAGCGAGTTCTTCCATACCGTTGTCGCGCCTCGCCCTCACTCACCAAAGCCTTTACCAATAGCTCTAGTGATTTGAGAGGTGGTAAAGAGCCGTCAGCATCCTCTTCTTCCACTGAGTTAGAGGAGGTCGCTTGAGAACTCATCTCTCCTCTCTCCTCAATTATCTTATTCCTCGTTCTCTCATACAGTTGACGGTTGCGGTATACACACCACGACCGATTGCCCCCATCGGTTGACGTCTCTTTATCATCCATCATGGTTAGGGTCAGACATCGAAGACGATAACGGTCATCGGCGGACGTTAATCCTCCCACCAGTAGGGGAAAGTCGTAACGAGTACCGTTGAAAGCGAATACAAAGTAGGTACGACACATTTCGTAGAGTTGTCTATCGATCTCCCCAAAGATAGTCGACTTCCAAGCTTTGACGGCAGCTTTGAGAGTATGTTCTCTTATCTGTTCCCAAGATAAAGATGCAATGTACCGCTCTTTCTCCTTTTCCCAGTTGTCTTCCAGACGTTGAATCATTTTCATCTTTTGAAGTTCTTCCAGCTGAGTGTTCAGATATATGTTTTTGATAGCTCTTCTAACCTTGAGAGGTTTAGGTATAAGATTGCCCACTCTGGAGGGATCTTGAGTTATCCATTCCATGAAGAATTTGCAATGCTCTTCAAACACGGGCATTAGAGCTTTTTGGAACAGAGGTGTTAATAATACGCACTTAATGGCTAAGGCTCTATTCTGACGTTCACGAAGGTACTTTAGGTAAGTGTTGTAGAGCATGGGTAGGGAACCGCAAAAGTTTCGAGTTCCAAGACCCTCAAAATTAGGTTGTTGCATAGTCGTGGAAAGCTCTACATTATTCTCTCCCGAGTTTGAGCGTAGAAAATAAGCCTTATCACCTTCGGCGCTCAGTTTGGTCAAGGCCCATTGAAGACTTTGCTTCAGATCTTCTTCCATACCGCCGTCATCTCCATTATGAGAATTGAGCTCAACCTCGGTCTCCGGTTGACAGTAAGACTCTTTATCCTCTAACACGCAGTCTAGGTGACACCACAGAATTGGTTTCTGAACAGCCGAACTCGGTCCTCCCTGATAACCCGAGGATATTCCCATAGTTCTCTTCCCGTGTAAATCTTCGTTGACCGTGTGAGTTGTAGATTCTATGTCAACTGATGAGCAAGACAGACTGCAACAGAGCGATAAGACCTTCTTAAGGGTAGGCGATAGCCAACCGACCCATTCTAGAGCCTCGTGTAAATCCATTTGGCTGGAGTACAGCTAGAGAGAGAGAGAGACCCATCAAGTCCTATTTTGCAACTTTAATAGAAAAATATTTAAGAAATTGGAATTATTAGAAGCCATGCTACCTTGGGTGGACCGTAGGCGTTCATGTTGTCTTTGAATTTTATAGATTCTGAGCAAGAAAGACAACCGCACGGCTGGAACCATTCGTCATTGCTATTAACAGAGCCGGCTCCCAGTTGATGATCATCGTCTTCATCCTCATCATTCTGGTCCATCTCATCATCATCGTTGAGGTCTGGGAAATCATCCACATGTCCCAATACTCTTTTAGCCTCTTTCTCTAACTTCGATTGACGATTACCCGGGACGAAGCCTCTATCAATATCTCGATTATTTCCGTCTAACCTGTCTAATGTAGAATTCACATTTAAAGCTTGACCGGCTCGTTCCAGCACCTTAGAGTTGTCAGTCCAATTCCAATGAGAAGTCATGCCCGAAGAAGGGTTTAGAGGTCTCTCCAAACCCTCTCTCTGTTCCCTATGTTGACCGATGAGTAGTTCTTCCAATTCATCCTTCGGTCTGTACAACCTACCCCCCGGGCTGACTATTAAAACCCAACTTTTAGCCCATTCGAAGATGTGACGTCCACCTCCCAATATGGTGAGAGTGCTGAATAATTGGCTGTCATACCTAAAAGGTTTTCTTTTCATGACGGCTGCTTGTTTAGGCCCTATATGAGCCAATATTATGAGACCGCTGGGAAATTCCGGGCTCTTGGAGAGAGTTGATGAAAGAGTAGTCTGCTCTTGGGGACCACCGTCTTCCTCATTCTCCATAGCTCGTTCTAATTCATTATATTGTAGAAAGACTTTAATTAGAGACTGCCAGGCATTTTTGGGATCCTCGAAGATGCCATTCAAACTCCTTCCATCACATTCCTTCAGTAACTCCTTCAGCAAGGCTTGTTTCTTACTATTGAAGAACTTGCGTCGTTGACGCAAGGGAGATGTAAAGTAGATCATCAACTCCAACACGGCGGGCATGAGATGTCGGTTGTAGGATCTTGGAATATCCCATAGATGATCTAGAATGAACTTGGACTCCGTATTGAGAGGTTGATATTCCAGAGCTCTACTCGGTGCAATAAGACCTATGACTCCAAATTGGCACTTGTATTTTCGCTTATTTTCCATACCACCACCACCACCACCACTCTCCCATCTCAAAAGGTAGTGTAATGTATGTTCTTTATCGTATTTATCTCCTGACAGTTCCAACCACGCATCTTCATCTCTCTTGTTTAAGAATATTTCTTCGGGAAGGCGATAATCGAAATACTTGATAATATACCGTGCTCTTTTGTTTACATAAGGAGTGGTCAGAACGAAGGACTTCAAACACACACTGGCCAATCTCTTAAGGTCGAGATGAGAGGAGAGTGAGAAGTACTTGGGTGATTCATTTTTCTTGCCAAAGAAAGCTTGTATAACTGACTCATTGGTGAGAAATTCATTGGAGAAACAAGTGTCGTGTGTCATGGTTTTAGACAAATAGAGCTTGTACATTTGGATACCATCTTGCACTTCCCAACCGTACTCATTAGCCATATCTCTTTCCAAAGCTTGGAAGATCAACTTCTCCAAATTACCCTCAAGCTCATACAAAACTTGCAGCTGAGATGACTCATTCATGGTGAGGTGTATACGTGTAGAGACTTCTTGACCCCTCCAGTATCAAATTCTGCATTCAATCCAAAATACGCCTTTGATAACCGAATGTCTTATTCTTTCGCCCTTTAATAGAACTAATTCTTCTGAGAATAAACACCGAATTGAGGACTGCCACCACTGAAATGTTGCTACTTTGTCCTAAAATTCCGTCGAACAAACTAGCTATATGTGAAGGATTGGCAACGGAAGGATACTTTTCCATGATACTACTAATATCCTCTACAGATCTGATATTAGATGCAACGCCTTGCGGTAGCAGAGAGATCTTGGAGACCTTAGTCTTTAAATCTGAAAAATCTTGACCATAGTAGACTGAGAACTGACGATTGTATTCGGTAAAGTGGGGATCGGGATGCTGAGTAATGCTGTCCGCCGATTCAAGTATAACATTGGCTGTAATTGTTAATTCAAATTCACCCTTACCATACTCCTCAATAGTTTGAGTATATACACGCCTCAATACTGAAAGAAGTTTGCCGTAGCCTGTAGGAAATCGAATGACCACCTCCAAAAAACCCTGAGACGTATACATCACCGGTCTACGTGTACAAAAATACAACCTATGTAAATCTCAAGAATGCTCATCTACCAGTCATATCTATGAAGGATGAAACGTATACAGGCCTGTAGGCTATGAGAATTACCTAAAGCTTACGAATGCCTGGGGTTTGGACGAGAAAAGATGACTATGAGCTCTTCTAAGTTCTCTCATGTTTTGATAATAAGCCTTGTTCTTAACTCCCGCTCTGCGCTCTCTTCCAAACCGAAGAGAGTATCTTGGAACATTTACAATTGCTGAAGAGCCTCCACCACCCCTCTTTGAGGAAGACCCGGCTGTTGACATCCTTGTCTATATATCGATCTACTCAAAATGTGGATTGAATAAGTGTCCACATTTGCTATGTACAGTATGACCTGTATCGTTTCGAGTAATTAGATAGCTCTCTCTTCTTATACTAGACAATAGGGAAATAAGGACGAATGAGCGATTACGTTCTTACCTTAAGGATGTGGTGATGACCAACTTCTTCCAGATGATAGAGTGGATACGGATGAAGATTTGTTGGAGTTTTGTGATGTTTGGTGGTAGTTAAGTTGGCTGATGGTTGACTGATGTCTCCTTCACTCTCCTACAACCTCTTTTATACTTCCTGTACTCACCACGCCTCCTCATGTCCTTTAAATCTTGTATACTATAGAAGATTGGATGCTGAAGAGTGTAGGATTCTCCGGTCACTCGGTCGTTTCAACGACGCTTCCAGCGAGCTACAATACTACAGCTCTCAACATTAGCAGAGTTCAAACGGGTTGTTAAGGTGCACGTTCCAATCCGTGTACTGACATACATCTACATCGCAACGGACTTTAGTACACAAGGGAGTGTATGAATGATGCTTGAAAAAATGCTTGTACACGGCAATCGGTAGTAAGGATATACCGACTAGGTAGGTTGACCGGACGTCCTATCTAAACGTGTATCTGAGACTATCTGAGAGATCTTATTTGTATACTAAGACCTCTTGTAGTCAATCCGTTTGAAGGAGGACTAGAGCTCTTCTGGCTGGTAATTCTCCAAGCCTATTAATCCTCTTATCTTAATCATTCACTCCATGTTCTAGTTTAAGATAGCTAGACCTAATCCGACTATACGAATAACACCGTGTCGTTAGTCCCAACTACAAGTTGAATCCATTGCTCAATCTCAACGGTGGGGGTGAACGTTATATGAAACGGAGTGCCTATTAACCTCCTTCTAATACAAGGTGTTCAAACGGTTTGCTTCAATGAGTGGTTAGTATTGTAATTCTCTACCTTGAAGGTTTGCAAACAGTTTTAGTAGCTCACTCTTCCATACAACACAAGATTGAAACTTGCAACAACTCTATGAAAAACTGACTATAAAAGCACCTCCAATTGGGTGTTTGGTCACAATCCTCATCTACCATCAACACCATCAACATCACAGCTACCATCCTAGACTCTGCTATATTACATCAACCATCTCAATTTCATCATCATGGCTTTCCTCAAACAAGGAACCTTGCACAAGCCCAATGTGCAATTTTACTCAGTCAGATTCTCACCCCCCATTGCCAGTGACGGTTTAACTGAATATATCACCTTTACGGCTACCGATCATGAGTCCCAACTGCAGGAGGAAGCCAGGAGATGCTTCAGACAACAGAAACGCTATTGGGATTATAAAGATGTAAGTATTGAAACTCAACCCTCTATTGGCAATGAATTGACTTCTCTGATTACATTACAATATTACAGAACAAAATGGTCGTCCTGAATTCTTCATATACAAAGATGAATGGATATAATGGTCGTAAGGTTAGCGTTCTGGACAGAGACACCTTTATGACTTGCTTTTTCGACCTTCAACTGTTGAAAACTAAACTAATGGAAGAAGCCAAAATCCTGATAGACGAATGGAACAAACAGCCCAAGACAGCTCAGAAAGTAACGATTATGAAGGAGTATCCAATTAAGGATTACGCCATCATTAAGCCTTACCGCCACAATGGAAAAAAAGTCAAGAGCATACAAACGCTAATACTGACAACTTGGCAATACACAACGGACTATTTGAGCGAAGGAGCTACTATTGGACCTCTAACGCCTCAAAAACTAAATGTTTACATCAAAATTCAAACCAATGGCAATGGCATGACGGAGTATTCAGCCTCCAAAACTGCCAATGGACTCAACTATGATGGTTTGCACAGGACAACCTAGATATAATTTCAAGCTACGAAATGCATACCATAACTTTCCTCCCATTTCTATTTCAGCCTTTGGTTTTGGAGTGGGCTTCCAGACCTTCTTGGACATGATTTCATCTCCCATCTTTGAAGACTTTAGAAGGCGTGTCAATGGATGGACTGCCAGCAAGCTCATCAATCACCCCTATGCACCCGACAGACACACATTACTGGAAGACAATCCGCATTCCAGTCCCTCTCAGAATACAAGGAAATCGGCTAAGAAAACTGAAAGTGACGCTGGATTGAACTCTCGCCGTCATTCCAACAAAATGGTAAAACAAGATCCCAGACTCGTTATGCAGGGTATTGATGAAATTGACACTATTGAGGAAGAAGAGGATGAATCGAATAATGACAACACGAGGAAAGTCTTCAACTAAGGTATGTATTTTAACTTATTTGAAGTAGCCTACACTCGGAGACAGATCTTGTCTAATGGCATGAAAAGAATTACAAGTGACACATTTTATCAGTAAAACAGGTAATTGAGACAAGTGAACTAAGTTGACTTTGAGAAGGGCTTGTAAAGAATGATCGAGAAGAAGGAATACCTTCTTATCCTCATCACATTTCAAACCCGAGTCTCTTAACCTTGTCTCTAAAAATTGAACTATTGTATGCATATTAAGGTTTTGACTTCTCTCTAACCAATTTACAGATATCTTTACATAAGAAAATAATTCCTCAGAAAGTTGTAAGGGGGGGGATTGAGGGTGATGTAAAAGTTCTGCTAATTTCTTGTCATTTTGGTATTGCTGTTTTTTAGTTTTAAGGTCAAATAAACTGTCAAAGCCTCTACACTCCCTCTTAAAACACTTCCATTGTTCCTTATAATCATCTGGATTTTGTCTTTTGATTGGCTTCAAAAGGAAAAATAGCTTTTGCTCCAAAGTCTCATAGGTAAAGAATTCCGCTTCTAGAACGGATCTCATCTTATTGAGACAACTTTTGCTAATTGCTCTACTTCGGTACGCCTCAGGAGGTATCATTAGGTAGATACCATTGTCAAAGAAATACTTCTTAAACTTCTGATTACCCATGGTGTATATGGCGTTGATAGTTACAGTCAACCACAAGTCAAAAGGAAGTATTGAACAATTGGACAGAAATGTCCTCTTAAGCATAACATCCATCAATACCGTCAGGAAGATCTGAGATTGATGAAGCCTAAATTGAGGGTCGAGACTCAAAAGAGCTGAATCTTTCACATCACCCACTGACCACAAAAACTCATTTCTTTGCTCATAATGTACTAGGGTCGACGTAGAGGATAACAACAATGGATCACGAGGAATTAAGCGTATGAGGCTGTGAGAACTGACCTCAGAAGGCTTTGGTAGAAGAAGATTGGTTTCATCCTCTTCTCGAAGATGCTTCCTCTTCCTTTGGTCGGTAATAGAGGGTGTTCTGTAAGATCAAAAGGTATAAATAGACACGTCAACTTCAAGCATCTCTTTGCAGTACTGAAAATATGGCATTTTCATACTTAATAGTAGGTATAAGCGGTTCAGGTAAGACTGAAGCTGCTAAAATTCTAGTACACAAATTTGGCAAACCAGCTCTATGGATGGATCAAATGTGTGACCGGAAAAGGATGGATAATTTAAGCCAAACTCACAACTCGACGCTTATCATTGACGACATTATTCAACCTACTGAAAAACAAGTAGCTCAACTAAAATTAATTCTCAACGTTTACAAACGACATCATAATAATGATGTTATTTTCATTACTCATTCACTGGTCAAAAACAACCTTATATCTCTCGTGTCTTACTTCGACCACTTCTTATTTACCTGCCATAGAAATAATGAGCCCTCTCTTCTTTGTCTTCTCAAAAAAATGAATTGGCATAACGCGTCTGATATTCTGCGAGATTGGCATCATTACACTGACAACATTTATCTGTGGCTTACTTCTAACAAAAGAACACACAAGATAGTGGACAAATTACACTTAGAGGAACTAGGAACCTCTAATGATGAGACCAAACTAAAACGAATGGTCAATATTCTTGAAAACTATATGGATGGCAGAAATGCTAGATTAATTCTGGACTTTCTATTTGCTAACATTCCCATTAATCTAGTGACTGATAAGGATTTATGCGTCGTTATTAAGAACAAAACAAATAACCTGGTCAAAGTTTCCATTCTGGACTACATTAAGACTCTCAATACAGAAGACCTTCAACCCGACTCCTCAATGAAAGCTCTACACCGCTATTTTACACAAATCTTCCACTTTCCCGCTCTCTTATTGAAAAATAAGTACTTAAAGGATGTCGTCTGACAACTGACCTTGAGGAGCTTGATGAAGTGCTTCTCTTGCTACTCATCCTCATGGAAGGATTTTGCATTGATGGAGGTCCTATTGGTGGTACCGGTTGTGACACTCCAGTTGCCTGTAGAGTTGATGTCACCAATTCGGTCAGAGGGGTCATCATTGCAGCTTCCAAGTTGAAAGGAAGTCCTACAGATGGAACCCTCACAGAAGAATTGCTGAAATGTAACAAACAATTTAGTAATCATTGGAATAACATGGTATGATTGTTGTTACCAACTGGAAGAAAGAATGTTCAATTGCAAAGGATCCTGTTGTGGTCTCCAAGGATTGTAATCTAGTAATCTGAAGTATACAATGATATTAGTTTCATTATTCAATAACTTAAATGATGTATAAGTAAAGTTACCTCGCTTACCTGGGATTCCTTTCCAGTCCATTGTAAACTGGAGTTGACAACAAATTATCTGTACACAATTGCTCATTGTTGTACTCCTCTTCGAAATTGGTGTCATTCCTACCACTAGTACCTCCCATTTTTTCCATTCTGATGTAATGACTGAAAAACCAGACAATAAAGTACCTTTACTCAGTAATAGCAATTCATTTTTCAGACACTATGCATGACATGAATACATCTCATATAAATGTAAGACAACCTACAATCCTTTATTGTAAACCACAACCTACTGTAACTTTTTTCACAAATAGTTCACTCATCACTCAGCCTGGGGATAGTAACCATTGTTCTCTTGTAAGAGCAACAACATTTGACCTACAATAAAAACCAATGATATAAATACCTTATGTGAATGCCGTGTATGCTACATGTGTATTACTTACTCAATGGCATGGTGGAAGGTTCATTGGGGGGGGAAGGTGGGGAGTAGCAGTCAAGCTCTCCCTCCTCTCTTTGCTCATTAAAGGGAACTGTTTCTGCTGATGCCCTTATATCATCCATGTTTCTTACTCTTACTCTGTTAATTCTTTGGGCCGTTTCAGCCTGCAGTTGTCTTGTTTCAAGGTAAACCACTTCATCATCCTTCTTTTGATCTTCTGTCTGTGTCTGAACTGACACAGACCTTGGCTCCTCCTTCTTCCTCTCATTATTGATTTCACACTTTACACCTCTTGCAGTCTCCACAAATTCTACCTCCATTCTACTTACTGTGTTAAATTTCACAGTTGTCTTGGCCCTGTCCTGATCATAGGTGAACTCCATACTTCTGTAAGAGCAAAAAACAATTGTATTAAACCTCAGCAAATGTCACAATGTATTGACAGAGTTACAGGGGCTCAACACATCACAACTAAGTAGGTAGGAGTACCGCAATTCAAAAACTCCCGCCAAAAAGTTCCGAGAGGTTGCGTGACTGTCAAAGTTCCGACGATCGAAAAGTTCCGACGATCCCAAAGGTCTAGAGATTCTATGTA
>JAOXNJ010175667.1:0-10551 GCA_028566655.1 Metis holothuriae
TCATGATATTGGTCATTTTAAGAAATATTCACCTAATCCCGGGGCAATTACAAATTAAGGTTCAGTGCTTCATTGAAGAAATTGAAAATTCTTTATTCAGTTAGTTCTAAAGATATACTTCACACTTTTTACTTTAAATGTACTCTTCACTCCTCCACCCAGACACACAACATTGAATTTTGGTCAAATAGGTATTTATAAACAGAGATGCATTTTGGTAGTTTTACAGGTTGCACTAATCTATATATTTAACCAAAATCAAGTACTTCCAATATTATATATCTAGAAATGGTAGCTGAAACCATTTTTAATTCAATGCAAAATTGACAAATTAATTTACGAGTTGAATTTCAAGGGAGCCAAAAGCTTGAGAATGGCAAAGTCAAAGAAAACAGTGGTTTCCTTATGGAGAGAGTGGATAATGATCTCTTTTGAACTGTCTGAAATCCAAATTCACAATAGAGAAGAAGTCAGGTGACTGATGCATAATTAAGTGTGAAAAATAAGTGCCTGTTGAGTGGGCTCCGTGACGTGTATGTTGTGATGGCCTGCAACTGCAAATCTGAAAAACTAAGGGCAAAAACTTGAATTATGACTTCCTTGTTGTTTCCTACACTCATTGTAAAAACTGATGGTATCCACTTACTCCATTTCACTTTGGGTTATGTATGTAGGTATGTATGTATTTTATCTCCGTGGAGAAGGGCGCACCGAGGATGGCTCATGGCCTCCATTTTCATGGTGCGCCACAGTGCAACTGGGGATGGTAGGTGAGGCGGGGGGATGGATGCGGGCTTGGCTATCAGACGGCTAAGAGTGAGTGCAGGGGGAACACGGCGAGCTAGAGGGTGGGTGGAGGGGGAGATGAGCGTGGAGTGGGGAGCAGCACAGATGCTAGGTTTCTCCTCATACACCACTTTCATTGCGGCAGGAGGTGACCTTTATCTTCCCACATTGGGGATTGTCTCATGCTGTTCCACACTTGGGGAATTGTATTGTGTGCTTGCCTTTGGAGTTGGTCGAGTCTGCATGGAGGGGTACGTAGCGTTGTCGTAGCACCGGAGCCTGTCTGTGAGCGCAGTACTCGGTCTTCACCCTGAGGAGGGCGGAGGGGTTGGATTAGGCAGTCCAGTATTGAGGGGGCTGTACCTTGCAGGCGGTCAATTACTAGTGTCAGTGCCTGTTGGGTCAGTATCCCGTCTACTGTAAGGAGATTGTGGTCGCGGAAGAGGGGTGCCGTTGGTGCATTGTAGTTGGCTCCCAGGGTTAGGCGAAGGGCCTTTTTTTGTGCGACTTTTATGGGTTTAAGGTAGGATTCCTTTGCACCCGCCCAGATCACGGCATTGTTCCGTATGTGAGACATCACCAGGCAGTGGAAAATGGACAGGCGGGCCTGGACTGGGAGGCATTTACGTCCTGTGCGAAGAGCGGAAATGGCCGGCGATAGTTTTTTTAGTAGTGCCTCGGTGTGGGGCTTCCATGAGAGCGAGTCATCTAAAGTGGTACCTAAGTACTTGTACGATGTCCGGTCGCACCCCAGGCCCGCCCAGGGCACTAGCTCATTCTGGAGTGTGTTGGCATCCCTCTCCCAAGGCAGGGCACATGGGGTGCGAAAGCCCATGATGCGGCATTTTGAAACATTGGGCGCGATTCTGTGTTCCACAAGCCATATTTCGATCTTAGCCACACATGCCCGCAATGCCTGGATGGCTTGTGTTCTGGTGGAGCCGCAGACCACGATGACTGTATTGTCTGCATAGAGCACTGCCTCCTTTGGTAGCACATCCACTAGGGAGGCGATATAAAGGGCAAACAGTTGCGGGGATAGTACTGCTCCCTGCGGTACGCCGATCGCGATGGGCTTCAGAGCACTTTGGGTGGGCCCCACCTTAACGGTTTGTGTACGGTCTACCAGATAACTCTGGAACCATTTAAGAGCGAGGGGGGGGAGCCCAACTGCTTCAAGTTTGTTTTTCAGGGTGGCATGGTTGACCGTGTCGAAGGCCTTCTGGTAGTCCATAAACAAGGCGACTGGGTGGCGGCCGGCCTGTAAGGCCTTTGATATTTTGTGGACGAGATCCAACTGAGCATGCACAGTTCCTCTTCCAGCTCTGAAACCGTACTGTTGTTCTTTGAGCAGGTTGTTAGTCGTCAGGAAGTGTTGCAGTCTGTGTGGTTATAGAGGCGATTGGCTGCTGAATGCTTCAGTTGCAATGCAATAAAGAAAAGATAGCCAAAATTCATGACTGAATTTCTGTGGCCCAAAGTGTTGAAGACAAAACTGACTCGCTTTTAAACTTTTTTTGCACAAGCTCATAAAGTGTAGAGTATGAAATTTGACCTTACAAATATTTCATCAAAATGGTCCTTTCAGCTACAAAGTGTGCCCATGAATCAGAGCAATTTAAAGAAAAAAGTAGAATTTATGAGAGCAGTAACAGGAGTGAGTAGATAACAATAGCAAATAATAAAAGATGAGACTAAAAAGGAACAATAAAACGAATTTATTTTAGATATCAATCAATCAATTCTTACCTTGAGCAACTTGTCCAAGGCACCACATTGCAAGTAATGCAATCGGAAGACCAAAGTTGATAATTCGTTGCATATCACCAAATCTTCTTTTTAAAGGTATAATAATACACTAAATAACGTAGCCACAGTGACAGCTGACACAATCTTAACCACCTTGTGGCTTCCACATTATTATTGGTGCTCCATTTTCTCCAAATTTCCTTTTTTTTTCTTTCCTTTTTCCTAAAAAACACTATTTAAAGAATAAGATAAAAGCACTTTTAAGGTAGATTTTGTTGTGATCTCTCTGGAATCTCTGTGTGGACTGACTCGTGTCTTGGCCCACAGATCTCTCACGATCTCTAGATGCACCAGATGCTTCTCAGGTCTAATTGCCAACAATCAACCGAACTTACACTGTCTCCTTTATACTGCTTCTAACTACATATAGTGCTATCATAGTAGCATTTTACTATGACACTAATAGAAAGTAATAAAAGATGTTATTTGTGCGGAGACAAAAGTGGTCTAGCACTGTAGCGAAAGTGCGTAAATCTTAGTAAAGGTCGTTAGAATCGAGTGACTCCTAATGTTCTGTAGTAATTACTCTACTTTTTTACTTAAGCAATGCAGGCAGTAAAGAAGGACTTGTTGGTCGGTCAGTCATAATTGGTGTACCTTGAGGTGCCAAGGCCAGCAGTCGTATTGCCTCACAAAATGCAAAAGTGCACATGAAAAGAGAACATTTGGTGCTTAGATTATTAGTTCGCAACAGCTGATGGAATGCAATGATTGGGGGAGTGCAGAAAATTGCATATGCGAAATTGAGATTGATCTTTGTCTTGCCAATTTGCACCTTGTCCCAGCCAATTTAACACCCTTATGTGTAGTCTAATAATGACATTAAATAATAAGTGCATAGTACTACTAGAGTAACAATCATGACTTTTTTAAATGAATTTTCATGGTTTTTACCGATGTAACCCTGATTTTTTTACAATTCCCATAAAGGTGAAAGGAGAGATGAAACAAGGGCAATTATAGCAGGTCCAAAGTACAGCTAACAGTTATTTATTGCAGGAGTAATGTTTGACCTCTGGCAATGTCGTGGGAATTAACAAACTATTTTCCACATTACGCTATTCCAATACATAACATACTACTATCTATCTGTTATTCTTCCTATTGTACTCGTATAATAGGAAGTAATGAAAGTTCATTTATATGTTTGCCATTTTAGTTTTTTTAAAAGCAGTCTTTATTTAGCTTATATAACAACAAGTTTTTGATGGACAAGGATAATTGAATCTCGTGGAGATATGAAGTTGAATAAGAGAGGAACGAACAATGAATTGTCTTTAACAACAACTACTATACAATATTTTGAATGATCCAAAATGTAATCCTTTCAAGTAGTTTATAAGTAGATTTCGAGATGAATATATGTATGATCTAGTAATAAGAATGATTGAATGCAGAACTTGGATGGAGAAGGGACATGGCAAAAAATGGTAAGTAGTAAAGATTGAATGGAGAGGAATGCAGTAATGAACAAATGCCTCTTAAAGAAGACAGAGAGGCAAAAATGTGATCAGGCTTTAAGTTTTTGCTATAATTTGACTTTTTATGCAATTCCTATGTACTTGTGCTCAAGCAAAACAGCTAGGTTCGGTTCAACCCCTCATTACAACCGGTTGCAATCATTCCATCATGATGGCTATCACAGACAAGGTTATAAGGCCGTAATCAATCAGAGAAAAAAAGAGAGAAAGAAAATTGTGTTCTGTAATTTCTACTTAATCAATAATATCCCATAATGCAAATTTTTTTTAACTTCTTTAAGATTTGACTTTCTTCTTCTCTTTTTCAGCAGCATTTTCTACTGGATTACCAGAAACCTTGATGGGTCTGTAATCAAGCAGCCTCTCGTCACTGGGCACCCTGGACAAGAAGTCGATCAACTCGTTGTTGTCGACATAAAGGGGGTTGATGAGCTTCTTCGAGAACTTGTTGATGCCCCAGACGAGAATGACCACCCTCAAGCTGACCATGTAGAGCAGGACCGTGGCCAGGGCCAAGATGAGGATGGCGAAGTAGGAGAGGAAGGGCACGGAGAAGTTGAACGTGTTCTTGACGCTCTCGCCTAATGAGGCCGCGAATCCAATGGCATTTTGCACAGTCGCACTCACTTCCTGCACTGCCTGCAATTTTGCCTTGATGCTCTTGCGACTCTCCTTGTCGTCGGAGTGCGCCTCGTCCTCGTCCAACTCGGCCACGATGTTGGCCGCCTCGCGCGCCGCCCTCCCGTCCGGATCCATCACCAGCCCCCGCACGAAGAGCAACAGCAGCAGCAACGGCAACATGTACGGCTCGAAGTACCACACGAACACGACGAACAGCACCAGCGCCAGGAAGCTCCGCAGAGGGTAATGCCAGGAGAAACAGCTGTCCACGAAGTTGCCGATCCACACCAGCTCCATAATCAGACTCTTCAGACGCATCACATTCGCTAAAACATTGACAACAAGATATATTTCAACAATCTCTTTTATCGGTAATTATTGAAAAATAGCATTAAATGACTTGTTTTAAAGGGACTTTTTTCATTTACTGATGAAGATGTGTCGCTTGAACTTGTCGTTGGGCTGCATCAGCTTCTCCTCCTTGGGGTTGATGGTCCTGATCCCCGCCAGGTAGGGACTCCAATTGAGTTTGGCTCTGATCAACAACTTCGGCTCCGTTCCCTTCGCTGTTCCCCTCAACCTCTTGTCTTTGAGTCCGAACCACGTCTTTTGGCCGGAAACAACGTTTAAGAGTGGCAAAACCATTTTGCCGAGGAACTCGTAGGAGTGGTGTCGGTTCTCGTCGAAGATGGTGACGACCAGATCCGAGTGAATGTCCTTGACATCGAATGAAAAGGTGCGACGCCACTCCGGACAAATTGTCTTGTATTCGGTGTGCGTCTGGCGTCGCTCATTGTCGAGTTCAATCACCGCAAACGGATCCGATTTCCCGCCCAGATCCGCCGCATAAAGTCCTTGGGCGCAGAACAAGGTCACTTCCAGGTGACCCAAAACGCATTGGGGCGACCCTGGCTTGGCTCGGGGTTTCACAGGTGTTTCTGGGTCATAGGGAATAGAGGGATAAAGTGGCCACCATTGCACTCCGGAGCTCTTCAATCCTTCGAACAAGATGTTTTATGATGTCGAGCCGTTAATAACTATTAAACAATAATACTGATAAAACACTTATTTGAACCTTTGTAAGTATCATTTCCGTCCAGATGTTGTGGAGCGTCCTCTCCCTCCTTCTCCTCCACGTCCTCCTCGAGATCCTCCGTTCTCTCGAAGACAGTGAGTCCCGTGACAGTGACGAGAATCCTCAAGGTTCCGCAATCCTCTCCAAGTGATAGTGTTAGATCGTGCGTTTTTTCCTGCTGAATTTGCGACACATCCAGATTGCACTTGCCCAAAGGTTCTCCCTTTCGCTCTTTGTCGCACACACTGATCTCCAATTGAGCTTGACTCTCGTTGAAGAGATAAAGGTCGAATTGGTCGACCCATCTGGGATTGAGACTCTGATAAATGGGTCTGCTCTTATAGCGCTCATTGCCCAATCTGAATTTGCAATAGGTCGTTCCCTCCGTGTTCTGCACGCTCAGATTGCGAGCCTCCACGAGAAGCACGTGCACCACGGCCAACCAGGGCGAATTTCGAGTGATTCCTTTGTTCCTGGGCTCCAATGTCGAGTTCAGAGTGCTGAATGAGTGCGCAGAATGCGTCGAGAGGCGTCGATTCGCACTCGTGTTTATTAGGGGTTCGACGAAAACCACAATTTCCAAGTGTCCCAAGTGCTCGTCAATGGGCGCGTTGGCGTCCAGCAGCTCCAAAGTCAAGCGGTGCCAAATGTTGGGGGCAAGTGAGGAGAGATTCATGCTGCTGGCGCCAATAAAGTCGTCTCGGAAGGCCCAATCGTAGTCAAAAACCTAAAATAAATTGCAAAAGTTCGTTTAAAAATCAATTATTTATTTTATTTCAAATTATTTTCATTATATGATTTAGGGCGGTTTTAGTCTACTTTGACGTCCAGTGTGCATGTGCTGTCCTCGTTACTGTTGTTGTCGTCGTTGTCGAGCTCGACGACGAACTTCTCGTCCCAGACGGGGTTGAGGTCCTTGTAGCAGGTCCTGCTCTTGTAGACGAGCTTGTCGTTGACGAAGAACTTGACGTAGGGGTCGGAGGTGCCGCAGGAGTCGCGCGCCGCCAGATGCAGGCCGCGTCGCAGCTCCACGTGCGCCACCAGCGGCGACAGCCGCGAATTCAGGTTGGCCGAGTGGAAGGAGGGCGTGGACAACGCCTCCTCGCTCTCCATCACAACATTGCTGCTGCAATTCATCGAAAAAAGACGTAAAAAGGACAAAAATAGAGGAAAAAACTCTACTTTCTAAAAATATCTTTTATTGGGCGATGTGAGAGGCCCTAATGAACCACATGGGAGAATGCATGGAAGCAACAGCAAGCTGCTTTCTCTTTTTTGTACTTGCCTGTCGGGAGCCTCAAAAGCCTCTTTGCTCTGTAATAAAACAAGCATTCAAAGTCTATACTACATGTCATGTACATGTTTGCATAGTGGCTAAAGGAAAGCAGAAATTGGTGCATTAACGTAAGTCCTTGATGAATGCGTAATAGAAGTCACCATTGGCGCAGTATTAGCAGTATTTGTTGCCCAATTATCGTTTTTCTCGGCCTCTTTGGCCAGTTTGCCATTAGTGGAGTTGCCCATGGAAACTTCCTTGATGGTCGCACTCGTGTTGGCTCTGCGTCTCCTTCTGGGCGAGGGCGTATTGAGCGGAGTATTGCTGCAAGTGCTGCCACCTCGCAATCCTCGCCTTAGACGACTCACCAGGCCCTAAAAACAGATCAGATCACCCTTAATATAGTTTGTTTTTCGACAACGCTTTAGAGAGAGACATAAAGTTGTTTAGAGCAGAAGTCTTTCATAGCACATGTGCAATGGAATCGTGGTGTTGCAGCGCAGGTGCGGGCTCCATCTGTCTGCGCCTTTGTGTCGCACAAGTCGCTTCGGGACTGAGGGATCGTCGTCATAGCAGCCATATTGTATTACTAACTTGTTATGGCCACGAAAAAGCATGGAAAGCCATAATAACGCCTTTCCACATTTGGCCAACATGATTGTTCATGGTTCTGAGTTTTAGCGGAATGGAAAGACTAAACTTCTGCTCATTAATGACTTCTATGAATGTTCAAAGTCATGCTGAATCAATTGGCCATTCTGGGATCTGCTCAAACTTGGGATTACTTGTCAATATTTGCCCAAGGATCTGTTAGTAGTCAGTTCTTAGGCCTTTTTTCATCAAAACTCCTTGTAGGTGCAGTTGATAGAGTACTCGTACATGGTGGTAAAGTCACCTTTGGTAGAGGTGAGATGGATTTGCTTTGACTTTGCCCAGTTGTCTCTTCATCGGAGCTGTCTTGCTCACGCGATCCTCGCACGCGTCCCTCCTCGGGTCGGGGCTGATGAACTTCCTGCAGCTGATCAAGGCGCTCCTCCTGCGGCGACAGCGTCTGCGGCGCGTTTCTCTGGCACGAAGTGAACATCACGATGTCGCTGGCCCACCGACGAAGACGATCGCCCCTTATCATCTGATCATTATTTCAATCAACTCATCTTTTAGATTAATCATCAATTAAAAAAAAGTCGTGTGCAATTGCTTGAGTCATCCTCATATTATAATGATCTGCTTCCGAATGACGACATTGTGCGTGAAGGATGATTAAGGATTGCAATGTTTCGTCAGTTACTATCTGAGACATAAATATCAGTACATGTCCGTATACATTACTATATACTAAAACAAAAATATGTAGAGGATTTCTTTTAGTTGCAACTTAACATTAACTCTTATATTATAAGCAATAAGTTGTTATATGTAAAAGGAACTCTTGTTAAGTAGTAACTCACTATTCTTGACTAATAATGTTTAATAAGGCTCACTAGTTGCCTTAAATACTCGTGCTTTTTCAATATTGATTGTTAATGTTTACATATAGGGCAGAGCTTCCAATAAGCATATTAACTGATTTAGATCAAGCCATAATATGTACAAAGTTTGCTTTGGCATTGGCCACCCAATTCACTTCAGTACTTACAATTAATCCATTATTGCAACCTCTTGCTCTTTTGAACTGCCACCTCAAACGGAGATAGTGCATTAGTAATGAGATGGGAAGCATATGCCAAAATCTCACTAAACAATTTGGTTAGAACAACGAAAAAATCAATGAATTAAAGACTTGCCTTATGTATTTTTGACTGCTTTTTTCAGAGGATCAGAGCAGAATTCGCTCCTCCTCGTCCATGATGTTGGAGAGAACGGGGTCACAGTTCTTGTTGTTGTTGTGGTTCACCATTTCGCTTGCTTTCTCACACTTCTGCAATCGTGCACGTAGAAGCAGAAAGAGCAAGTGAGTGTGGGCTTTCTAATGCCACATTCTCACATGACCGCTCTTCTTGGGGAAGGACTTTTTCTGCGCCAGATCATCACAAAGCAATATGTACCTACTAATTTGACTGTACATTCATCGATTGCTCAATGAAAATCCTCAAAAGTTGTACGAGATCATAAAAAAGAGCTAAAAATAAAGTGCTATAATATGGAAAATTGCCCTTGTTCTGTAGTACAGACACTACAGTACAGAATTATGGAGTACTAGAGACAAAAATTGACTGGTTGTGATTTGGGAAGCAATTTTTGATGGGGTGATTTTTGGCCCCTACATAGGTAATAAAGAGAATTTTCCACCAGACCTTGCTAAAATTACTCATTTTATAATTGGACAAGAAATATGAGCAGAGAAAGGAAATTTTGGATTGAATGCAGACGAAGATGGGTGACTGCAGTAGAAGCAAGCACGTGCTTGGCCTTGATCCAACGGGTCACGTGCAATCATTCTGAAAAACCCTAGTACCCTATTTTGGAATTATGTAGCTCATTCATTGATTAATCCAAAAAATCCCAAAAGCAATGAACAATGTAGTAAGTTATCTAGAAAATTAGTTCTAAATGATTGTTTTGAGTGCATTTCAAGACTAAATTAGAGGAAGTGCACCTATTAACAGCCAACAAGTGCTTTATGATGGGAAAGATTGCAAAGTTCATTGATCATCTGTCTAAATTATCAGGGGAAGTTTGACTTTTATTATAGCAAAATGCTTGGATTACGTAAGATTGTGCATCTAAAAAAGATCTTTAGTTTATATTTTAGATGGAATTGCTTAAATAGGGTACGTATTGGGTGTCACGACTTCTCTTGTTGTTGTCCTGCTGGCAAATCTCCAAATTCCTGCAATGACGACCAACTGGGAAGGGGCCAAAGCTGCGACCTTGAACAGCGATTTTTGAGGCCTCATCAATAACCAAGGATAAATAGAGACGTAAACGATAACAAGAAAGGACTGATAGAAAAACAAATTCAATAAAAATTAATGTCTCTAAAAAACATCTAAATAAAGGAATTACAAGGATTATTTACTTACATTAGTGATTAATGCCTTTTTGGTACTAAATTGAAAGGAACGATTAGAAACAGAACATTCTAGAACACTTTTTACGCCTTTTCTACCTATTAGTGACAAGGAATGGATGGATGGATCGATTTGCTTTTTCGCACCAATCCCATTCTTATTTTTACAAACTAAGACCTTATTATGTAATAATTAGAAAGCCGGAGAAGAAGGAAATGCACCTTTTCTGTGTACTATAATTTGAGGTACATGACATTTTATAAGATTTGGCCGGAATTGTCGTCGAGTGGTCAATGTTGCCAATGTCAACTTTCTGGGCACCCCGGAAATCTTCGTGTCAGTCGAAATTCAGACCTCGCCGAAGCAACAACACAATCTTCTCTAACACACACATATATCCAAATTATATAAGATATTTTAGAAGAACTTTTCAAAAGTCAAAGATCATTAATAGGTTTGATTGGCAGTGATCAATTGAACTGGTCGGCATAA
>JAOXNJ010175778.1:0-10550 GCA_028566655.1 Metis holothuriae
CTGCAACAACTGCTACTTCTAACAACTACTACTTTTACTCCTTCAATTACTACTGTGACTTCATACTAAGTCTACTACCATTGATTTTGCAACTACTGTTACCTCTCCTTGTAGTGACTATTAAGACTGCATGCAACAAAATCATTGTAGATTGTAGTATTAGTAGTGTTGGCTCTCGATTGTACTGCTAGAGTCTGCTTTTGTGGCCCTCTGAAACCTCTTTGGACCGTTCCAAAGTTTCCCACTTTGATCGAAGACCTACCCAAATCCTTTCTGTTCCTTCTAAGAAAGTAATATGTAGCATGCTTTGAATATTCGTATTAAACTAGTTTTTGGACCCTAAAAGTAACAATAAATCACTAAATGTATAGAAAGAAGAGGAACTGTGAATGTAAGGGCAATTGTAGCTTTCCAATTTCATTTATTTTTGGAAAACTCTTTTTTAAGATTGCGGGTAAAAGAAAAAAAAGACTTAAAAATAGACTAACTCCAATGCCGTTTTGCCCTTAACATTCCTTTTCCCATGCCGAGTTAACAGAAGCTGGCCTTGCACCTCCTGGGATTGACACAGCAATCAGCCGGGTTCTTGCAAGTTCCGGGAGGGCAAAGAACATCAGGGCAAATGACATTGCTGCAGTAAGGACACAGGTCAGCTCTGCACTCTGGACAACACTTGCCCTTAGGAGTGCCAAGACATTGTCCTTTGGGGCATTCTTTAGGAGAAGCAGCGCATTTAACCAATGAGCAATCAACTGTGGGCTTACAGAATTTAGCGCTGCACTTTGGACAGCACTCACCCTCAGGGATGCCCAGACACTGTCCATCAGGACAAATTCCTGGAAAAGCACACAAGACAGTGCTGCAATCAATTGTGGGCTTACAGAATTTAGGGCTGCAGTCATCAAGGGTGCCGCAGCATTTGTTGGGGTTCTTGCAAGTTCCAGCGGGACACAGGACTTCAGGGCATTTGAGCAGACTGCAATCAGGGCAGACCTTGGGTCCACATTGGGGGCAACATTCACCTTCAGGTATGCCTTGACACTCATAGGGTGGACAAAGCACCTTGGGACAGATGGAGTTGCAGAGCTGGATGTTCTCAATACTGCCTGTCTCAGTCAGCACCAGGGGTGTTGATGCCAATGCCAGGAGGGAGAGCAATACCAAGTGCATTTTGCCTTTTGGAACCTGTTTTCAACAAATTTTACTTTAGCAAATTTTGTTCATTATGACAATAAGTATTATTTATAGTAACTTTATGCTCTATTTAGTGGCCAGTTTCAGATATATGGTATAAAAGTTTACCTGAAATGGTACTTCTGCAGCAAAAAAGTCTGATGGGAGTGTGCTGCCAGTAGCAATGAAAAGCTGCCTTTTATAGCAGGTGACTTGTTTACTTGTGACTCACATCAATCAAGTGTTCCTAATTTTTTTCGGACAGCCTGTTATTGAAATATACGAGTGGGATGGTCTTTAGAATTTATTGATTGTTGCCTCATCAGATTTGTAGGAAAAAGGAGAAAAATTGTCTCCTAATGTAAAAATCACATTAGTGAGTCATAGGCTTTAGAGAACACATGTGTTCGTCGCCTGTGGTGGAAAATGTATGTTTATTGATAATCGGTATCCAAGTAAATTATTATCTGATTCAATTGCTTTATATTCTATTAATTGAAATTTTATTTTTGTCACATTTCATTTGACATCGCTTAGTCGATGTTTTAGTTTAGTCGATGTGATTGGCCATAATCAGATGAATTGGTCCCATCTGAATTTTGAGTTGAAATTGAAAAAAACATGATTTCTCATCTAATTCTTAATGAATTTCACCCAATTTCAATTTTTTTTGCAGCCAAGGAATAGGAATCAGCGGCTGTTACGTGTGCGTGGAATCCTTATTACGACAATATCAGAATTTGAATCATCTGGACGTGTTCGGATTCGTTCGTCACGCGCGTCAGCAACGTCATCGTCTGATCGATCGCGAAATCGAATATGTTTTTTTGCACGACGCAATGGCGGAGGTGATCGAGGCCGGAATCACACATGTGCACAGAGAGGAAATCGCAAAATATGTGCAAAACTTGCACTGCATCGATCTCACAGACACCAAAACTCAGAGACCCGCCAAAGTGCTGGAGAAGGAACACAAGGTGAGCAAAAATATGTGCAAAAATATGTGCAAAAAAATAAGCAAAAAATAAGCAAAAAAATGTGCAAAAAATATCGTTTTTTTTTCCTGCTCTAATCAAGTGAACTAAGTGAAGTGTAAAGACTTCGATTTAGGGACTGGATCCCATCCATCCCTGGCCTTAACAATGTTAGTTGTTGTGCCCTAAAAGCTTTAGTGTTCACTTTTGGAGACTAAGTGAGTTGTCACGTGGTAAACAAAGCAGGTACACGTGACATTCACTCGTCAGGGACAGAAAAGCAAGACTCCATTAGGGACTATAAGTCCCATACAATGTTGCTTTACCTAGAACTACTCACTAACGACTACTCACTAACGACTACTGAGAGTACTGAGAGTACTGACTACTGAGAGTACTGACTACTTGTTTGGTAGCATTGGTGTGTCGGGGCAACGAGCACTGAGGCTCGTTTGGCAAGTCGTAAAGCTCCAGCCCCTTCATTAGAGCCCCTAATGTCAGACCACTAACTAACTAAGTACTTTTTCCTGGTAGAAATAGATGTACCTAGTACGTATTTAGTCATTGTACTAGTAGTTCTAATAGCAGTAGTAGTAGCAGTAAAAGTAGTCCAAAGTCTTTAGTGGTTTGTAGTTGTCAAAGTCTTTTTTTTGGTCTTTTTTTGTCTTTTTTTGGTCTTTTTTTGGTCGTTTTTTTTTGTCGTTTTTTGGTCTTTAAGTAAAGGTCTGCAATTGACAAGAGAGCTTTTAGCCTTGACTTGTGCAAGGGCATAATTGAGTTCTACACTACTAGTAAATAGAACATTATTACTTGCTTAAATATTATTTACTATAAGAGGCCTAGTGATTAGTACTTGCTTACTACACAAGGTAGTAGTAGTAGTAATTAGAAAGCAGCAAAAAAATGCTTGGAAATGGATTTAGCTGTAGGTATTCCCAAAACAACAAAAAAAGAAGATTACCTTCATTTAGCTACTAACAAGATTGACTTTTTTTAGGACACTTTTAGGACAAAATAATGACTAAAAAAATCTTTATTTTAAGACAATTTTCAGACAAAAACCCTGCAAATATTGAGGCACCAACTAATGAGGTTAAATTTAACAAAGTTGTTTTAATAAAGGAATTCAGTACTCATGCCATTAGTAAGTAAGTAGTAATGAAGCCACAGATGTCAAAGACAGACACATCTTCCTTGCTTCTCTAAGGAATTATTTCAGAGAAATAGAGCTCATTACATCTTCTAATCTTCTAATAACATTACTTCTAACTATGTTTATTACTACTTCCAATACTTCAAAGACCTAAAAAACCGAGAATCCCTTCAAAATTACGTAACAAATACTAAATACGAGTACTTATGTGGCTTTCCCAATACATTTTGTAGTACGTACTATGTACTTTTATAAGTAAATAGAATGGAATAAATAGTGCAATGAAAGTAGATGTAAAGAAATGTAGGTAGGTAAAACCTTAATAATGTTATGTGTGTATGTGGCTCCTTAGTGCTTACGTTTTGTGCTTGCTTGTCAATTGATTCCCGCCCCTGCCATTAGTCACGCGCGCCTGAACACCAAGCCCGGCCACAACAACAACAACGACCACAACAACAACAACAACCACAACAACAACAACGACCACAACAACAACGGGAACTTCTACAACCACTACCACTTCTGTTAGGACTACAACTACTACATTTACAACTATTTGATGTCCTCGTGTCTAGAGAGTAGAAACAAGAATTGCGGGATGCGGGTTAGAGAAGGGAAGTCAGCCTCCCTTCTTGTTTGTTACAGTCAGCCTCGTCATGACAGAAGGACACTCCTTCCCTTCTAAGTAGTCCTTGCCAAAGGATCCCCTTTAGTAAGTTATAGTAGCTCTAGTAATAATGTCTCTAATAAAAGGGCTTTTATAGAACAGAAAAAGGCACTATACATAACGTACCTCTACAGTATATGTAATGTACAATAGATGTATTGTATACATATAACGAAAAATCCTTGTTTGTTGCTTGTTAAAGACATTTTTTACCCTACTTGCAGCTGGTGACGAGCTACAGACCGGACTCGGATCTCCTCTCGCACGTCAGATTGCCCACAAACGAGTCAGAGCATATCCGCGCCTTCTGGCTCAATGGTGAGTACAATCAGTCAGCTGAACGTGATCCCCATTGATTGGACCAATCTTGATTCTACCTAAAATATCTAAAGTATGAAGAGATACAGTGAAATCCAGATTTTACAGATGTTTTTTGAGCAATTTTTGGGGGAATTTTGAGGGTGTTGAGTAGCAGGGAAGTCGCTAATCAAATGATGAGTTAGGATTGGCCCTCTTTGGGAGCATCAGTGCGCACGAGCGGATTCCCAACAACTTTGCCTTTGCCAAAGTGTGGCTGAGCAGATAGCACTTACTTACTCTTACTTTATGTGAGCTTTAACTAGAAGTAAAATAGTCGTAGTTCCAGTAGTTCTAGTTGTAGTAGTCAGTTACAATCCTAGAACATCTTTGGTAGAACTATTGGTCTTGTGTACTAGGTCCAACTTTTGGTGTTGGGGTGGGTGCCTTTGATTTGATCAGAGGGAAGGAAGCCCCTGGAGGGCATTGCATCACATGTGAAAGCACATCAAGGCAAAAGTGGCACCACATACTAGGTTTGTTGTAATATGTACACAATTATTGGTAGAATTTCACAGATGCAAGTGCTTCTTTGTGTGCTGCCTCAATAAACCTATACTCAAGTGGTGATATGTAACACAATATTATTACCAAATATTATGTTATGTTGTACATTACATTACCTGCAATTCACTCATAACACATTATTATGAGAAATTTGGCTGACAGGCCTGGAGGCACATTTGCAATCTCAATATTGAGTCAGTTTTCTGGAAACATGAAGCTTTCACTTAACACTCCACTTTCTATTTACATAAATTCTTTATTTAGCAGAGTTTCAAGAGAAAGTCTAAATAAGTAGCTTTAATACCACAAAATGCATTTTGTGTTGAGATAACATGTTGGAACTCAAAAATGCAGCAGTGAATTAGAACAAAGAATGGATGAGAGCTGGATGATTCCTTGGAGAGCATGAGATAGCAGGGTGACAGATGGAGAGACAGAAGTGCACTCCCAAGGGACTTGCCAGAACAAATGGAGTCAGACAAGCAAAGTAGCTACATATTCTAAGAAGAAGTGAGCATATATTTAAAATAGAATTTAATCTATAAGAAACTTTTATTTATTTATATAATTGTATTAAAATACTAAATGAAAAAACCAATAAAACTGGGCTTTTTTTCAATTTTGATAGCACTTTAAACCACTTTTCCTCTCCTTCAAAAAAGGCCACAATAAAAAAAAAAAAAACATGTAATACATCTTGTACCAAAACATGTTGTACATACAGTAAGTATTTCATGTAGAAACATGTGTATAATATAAAACGTGTATTTGCTTTCTGTTTCTGTGTGTGGGTGGCTCCAAATCCCTTGGCCAAATTGAACGAGCCACGTAGAAGCAGGGAAAGCAAGCAGGAGGCAGCAGAAGCAGTGATCTTCTTGTGCCCTAACTAAACAAGAACACTTTTTAGTACATTAAATGTGTAGAGAATCGCTTTACAGAGCAAATAAGTGACGCTGATACTTCTGACGCATTACAAGAGGAATTGCTAGAAGTGGAGAGAGAGAGGACAAACAAGGGATGGAGGGCTACTAGGAACCAACCACACCCTCAAAACATGAGTAGATACTCGCAAAAAAAAATGGCTGTAATAAGAGATGTAGAGCCGCAAAATAACAAGCTTTAATGAAGAATGATGGAACAATAGTTAATGAATAGCTAATAAAAGACCTTCTTTATCCGTTAATTAATGTATGTATAGTACTAATTAGAGCAATTATACCTTAACAAAGACACTTAACAAAGCCACTTAACAACACATTTCTTAGTTGATTGATTGATTGATTGATTGATTGGATTGATTGGAATCTCAAGTAACGATATAATAGTATAAGTGTTTTGATGACAATTCTAGGTTTCTTCTCGGAACAGGAGTACGTGGTGAGTTCGCAGCCCTGTTCTGAGAGTGGTGCGAATCACTTTTGGCAGCTGATCTTCGAGCACAGCGTCCACGTGCTCGTGCTGATCAACCCCGACGACTTGGGCACCCCCTTCTGGCCCGTGGACACCGACCAAGTGGTGGAGCACGTCACTCACTACTACACCCTCAGAATAGTGCTTTTGGACGCACTCGACATGCACAACTGGACCGCCTTCAGACTCAGTCTAGAGGTCATCAAGTCATTTTGAAACCAGTCTCATTAAAGTCATTATGAGATTAATTAAACTAATTAATTATGTAATTAGTGCCTTAATTAGTAACCTTAATTAGCTAATTTCATTTTGATTCAACTTTCAGAGCTTCCCGGTGGGTTTGAGTGGTTCTCCTCCGACATCCCGTCAGGTGTGGCTCTTCCAGACCTCCTCGTGGCCGCGGATGTTGCCCTTGCACTCCATCTTCGAGCTGATCAAGGCCGTCGACGAGGAGAGATTGGCCTTAGGTGGACCCCTCGTCGCCATCGACAAGTACATACAAAAAAAAACTCTAAAAACCTTTTTTTTATTTAGAATTTCATCTAAGGTTGTTTATGCTTTGTAGCTACATAGTTGGAAAATGAGACTTGAGAGCCACTTCAGCTCCTTTTCCTCCTCCTCTCACGTGACCACAACTAGCGTCTTTTTAGCTACTTTATACGTATAATACTGACTGTAATACGTATAGTCTTAATAAAGGAGGATCCCTTAAGGGCACTACACTACATATAAGGCACAATATGGCAAAAATACATTACTTTCATAACGTAGATATAATAAAAAACCCTACAAATACATTGTTAGTGAGTGTATAATAAAGAAAAGATGTTGTACTGAAAATAGTAGTAAGTAATATGTCGTTTTATGTTGGTCTCATCTTTCATTTTTGTCTCTGAGTCACGTCTGATCTTGGGGCCAGGTCCAAAAACGATAGTAACACATTGTAATGTCACCATTTCTCCTATTACACCATGACTTCTATTGCAATGATGACAAGGACTACTTAGATAACAAGGATTACATTTATTGCTTTATAGTAATACTACTTATTTATAATAGTGTCTTGGTGCTCCCATGGGACTTGTGTCCCTCTTGTCCCTTGGCCATCTCATCTTGCCTCTTCCATCCCTCTTTTTCCAATCCCATTTCCAATCAACCCACTACACAAATGGCTTCATTAATAACTATTTTTAATGCATGAGTCACACTATAAATGATATTTTATATAAAAATTTGTAAAAAATGTTATTTTCAGATATGGTGGCAATTTTGCCAGCACCTTTTGCACACTGAGCTCTCTCTTTCACCAATTGCACTTCGAGGCCGGCGTGGACATCTTCCAAATGGCCAAGTTGCACCATTACGCTCGTCCCGGCATTTTCGAGACTGAGGTTAAAAAAAAACCTTAAAAAATGTCAAAAAAATCAATAAAACATAAAAGAAAGTACTGAAAATTTTACATTTATGACTTTTCTTTTTTGGTTTTAGGAAGAGTATATGTTACTGTACGAGTCGATTTTGGCGCTTGTAAACAGCAATGAGGGCTCGTGTCTGGTGGAGGAGAGAGTGATGAGTCGCGTTTATTGCGAAAATGCGTTGATTTTCAAGAGAACTTCACCGGAGGGTCAGGACGACGACAACAAGTTCGACAACAAGTTCGACAACAAGATGGCCGAGAGCGAGTTCGGGGACGACGTGAGGTTCGTGGACAAGACCAAGTTCGTGCATCTCGAGGAAACGGGCAGACACGTGGTGCAGATGTGTGTCCAACCTCTCTCATCCTCCTCAGGATGCTCTTCATCATAGTTCATTTATTAAACACCACCTATTTTTTTGAGCCTAAAATCGACTTTATGTCATTAAGAAGCAATTAGAGGTAGTAATAAGTAGTTAATTAGAAGTAGATTGTAGTTGAATGTGCCAAAGACTATTGGTGTTTATGTTTTCTGTAATCGATCCTTGTCCCCAATCATTGCTGTCTGTCTATGTGTTAATTGCACTTTGACAAGTAATTATGAGTGCATTAATTAGTTAATTACCCCCAAAAATTCCACGACTCATTTGGAATGATGCAATGCAATTTTTGGCCTTCTAATCACAATCTCTTTATTAGGTAGTAGTAATCATTTCATTGATATGATGTTGTTCCTTTTGCGTTTCCTCAATGGATCGACTGATAAAAATTTCTTATGTGCTTTTTATTGAGCCCTTGTTTGTTGACCATCCATCATTTGTCGTGATCATCATCATGGAATGATTGTGCTTTAATCAATTCGTCATCAATGCTCGATCTTCTTCACCACATGTCACAAACAAACGCACCAGCTGCTTATGGAGATAAACGATCGTCACCAGCAACAAACAGAACATTTGTCATCCCTGAAAAACAAGCATAATTCGACCATTTAATAAGTACATTTGATCATAATAAAGTACATCAAGGAAATGGAATATAGTTAATAAGTACCTATATTGAATATACTTATTAGTAAGAGTACTTATATATTAGTGGACTTTGTCTCCTTATTTTACTCTCAAGATTTTTATTTAGCGCAACAATTTCAATTCATGCGTCCAATCACGCAACCTCGAATTACCTTTCACCTTTTCCCTTTCATCTCGGTAAACGTAATGTGGCTTGAAGTTTCAACCACTGATCTCGATCCTTTAATGGCCTTTATAAAGCTCCCTTACTTTCCCATGGCCAATTTTACTTCTCACTTTTACTTTTTAAATAAGGTCTAATCCTTTTTTGTTTGTATTTAAGGAAAGTGGCTAGCAAAATCGAAGAAATGCTGTAAAAGGAAACGAAATTATGGCTTAAAGTTAATAATAAAAATCCCTTTTACAACTATATTGTCATGATAGCAATTTATTCAAGGGAGTACGTAGGTTTTGAAATGGCTTTGGAACAAGCAAAAGATGAGGTGCAATTTACTGATGCAATTTGCTGAAATAGCATTTATTACTACTGACTCCTCTACGTAGTTAATGATATGCACAAACACTAAAAACATTGAAAACCAGAAAAGATGAGCTTCAAAAACAATTCACATATACATTTTTGAAAAAATCCACATCACCCTTAACTGTTTACTCCTGGCAGCTGCAGGTTTGGTACATACCTATGACAATCATAATAAAATAAGGGCAAGGTATGGAATAAGGCAATGCTTTGCAGTTGGCTTGCTGTGTTGCTCTTTTTCCTTGTATTCACTTTAGATAGGCCTTGAGGATGCAAATGATGGAGAAGTTAACAGTCAATGTTAAATCACTTTTAAATAATGAGAAAAACCATTTTAGAAACAACAACTAGACAAATTTAATAGTCCTTACTAGTATTTTTGCATTGATTTTGTTTCATTTCTGTAGTGATTTTGTGTACTGCTCATTACATTCTCATTCATAATTTTTTTATTTGAAGTGAAACAGCTACTACATCAATTTACTACAGAAATGAAACAACAACTAGACAAATATCAATAATGAAGCCAAAATATAAGACAATACCTGAGCACACTCTTAAACCAGCCAATTGCTATTTAGATTAGTCGCTGTATTTGGTCATTAATAAAGACAGTAAAGCCAATGATGAAGACTTTTCGTGTAAATCCACTGTGAATGTACTTTTATGCATATTATGTCTTTTGGTTTGGATTTTATGTCTTTTGGTATTATGTCTTTGCATGAAAAAAGGCATTTTTTGTTTGGGCAACGTTGTTTAGCTAGATTTGACGCTGTTCGTGTTTTGCTGGAAGCCCTTGGATGGCGCCTCGGATTTGTCGTGTAATATAGTGCCTTGATGGTTTCGGAGGAGAAATTCGCCCTGGGGCAGATGGGCCCTGTTGGAAATGTCTTTGACCCCGCGGGTTCGTCGACTTCTGGGCCGAACACATTTTCCAGCGGATTTCTCACTGTCCTCATATTGTCATATTGTCTGTCCTCATTTCACTGTTTTTGGCTCTACTTTTATCAAGACTATTATTTATTTCCTATTATTCAAATTGACCAGTGATCCACTCTTACAGTCACTAATTCTACAAATGATAATAGAACCTCGATATCCCTGCCTTTTTTGAGCCCCACATAAAACATTTGTCTCTACAAAAAAAAAGGTCCAGATTTCGACTTTTGCAGTGTAATTACATCTCATTTCTTGCCATCTTCTTGTTTTCTTGCGCCCAACAAATCGACGCCGGCGCTAATCGAGCCACAAAGAACTCGATCATCGGCCGTGGCGTGGTCGAGTGGATAAAGGCGGCAGCTCTAGTTCTGAGAACCTGAGTTCAATTCACGGTGGATTCCGGGT
>JAOXNJ010175999.1:0-10549 GCA_028566655.1 Metis holothuriae
GAAGTCCACCCACGCCAAGTAGTTTTAGGAAGGGCGCATGAAAAAATCAATGCCCAAGGAGAACTCACAGACAAAGAAGCGAAGGAATCTACGCTTAAGTTAGGTGAAACCTTAGCTCATTGGGTTTAGGCTAGCTCTTGAACTTGAGGGCACTACTAAGAACCTCCCTTGCCTTCAACTTGCTTTTTTCTTCTGGCAACCGTTGATGGGAATCCTTAAGTATTACAAAGATGGTGCGAAAAAGTCATTGCCTCATCAGAGAGAGAAATTGCTGCGCTGAATCCTCAAGCTAGGTTTGTAGATACCGTTTATTTCACTTTTTTACTGTGGAGAGAATTTCTCCTTTTGCTAGTCTTGTTTTTAGCTGCGTTCCTGAGCTTACTTGCTCTGGGGAGCGTAGGATTTGCCCATTGGGGAGTTGCGTGAGACTAAACCCACGCTCGAGGACTCTTTGCGGGCTGAGGGCTTCTAGTAGCTGACTGGGGCGCTGGAGGGCTTGGCGCTTTTGGGCTAGTTGTTGCGTGACTGCTCTTTGGGGGCGGGGGATGAGTTGCTTGAGGCGTTCTTGCTTTACTTCTAGTTGGCGCTTTGGATTGAGGGCATGGTAGCGGCTTTGAAGAGATTTGAGCTGACTTTGCTGCTTTTGTAGAGCAACTTTGCTTGCTCGTTCTAATCTCTGCTCTAGGCGGTCTAAATCTTGCGCTCGTTCTTCTAATTTGCGTAAAATATTGCGTTGCAGGCGCTTTGTATTGCTGCGCTCGAGCAATTCTTTGGCATGGTGGAGTTTGCGCTTGAATGGTTGGCGGATGCGCTGGTTTAATTGGTGGAGTTGTTGTGCTAATTGCTCTGCTGAGGGGGATATAAGCTCCGCAGCGGCACTGGGGGTGGGTGCGCGCAAGTCTGCTACAAAATCTGTTAAGCTAAAATCTGTTTCATGCCCAATGGCGCTTACTGTGGGGATGGGGCAGGCATGGAGGGTACGCACGAGCGCTTCATCATTGAAACTCCAGAGATCTTCTAGTGAGCCGCCCCCTCTAGTGAGAACAATGAGGTCAAGTTGTGGGAGGCTTTTCCCGCTTTGGTTTTGTAGGTGCTCAAGCGCATGAATGATGTCTTCTGCGGCTTGTTGTCCTTGCACTAGTGCTGGGGCGAGAAAAACCTTGAGCCAAGGACTGCGCCGCTGCAGGACTTGGGTAAAATCTTGCAAGGCTGCTCCTGTGGCAGAGGTGATGAGCCCAATGTGGCGCGGAAAGGGGGGGAGAGTTTGTTTGTGGTGAGAGTCAAACAGCCCTTCTTGTCGGAGTTTTTCTTTGAGGGCCTCAAATTGCGCTTGTAGGCTGCCCTTGCCGCTTTGTGTCAGAGAGCGAACAATGAGCTGATAATTACCCCGCGTGGGGTAAACAGAAATTTCTCCTTGGGCAAGAATTTGCTGTCCATCTTTGAGTTGTAGTCCGCGCCCTAGTCTGGCGGCATTGCCACGAAAGAGAACGCAAGAAAGCTGTGCCCCAGCATCTTTGAGGGTAAAGTAGTGATGGCCGCTTTGTTGGCGGCGGTGGTTGGAGATTTCACCGCTAACTTCCACCTCACCCACTTCCAGCTCAAGAAGAGCGCGGATTTTGTGTGTTAGCTCGCTAACGGTCATGCGTATCCATGGGTTTAGGATAAAAAAATCCTCTACTCCATTGACCTAAGGGCATCTCTAAGTACCTACTTTTCGCTGATGGTGCAGCAATTTTTTTCTCTGGCGCGAAGGTGACAATCCGCGCTATCCTTTGTGATACCGAGGATTCGTCACTGACAAAGCCAGAGGGAAAAAGGGCAAGCTATCGGCAAAATGAGGTTCTTAGAGATGCCCCTATGGGGAGAAATTCCCTAGTAGGCAAAATGGTGTAGAGGATTGTTTGATTTCTAGAAAAAGCTTATTTTAGACCTTGGTCTTTCGCAATTTTATCAAAGCGGGCTTTGGGAACGGTAGTTACCGCTCCAGAGTATCTCGCAATGAGATAATTGTTATCATCTACTTGCGCCCAGAGAACAACACTACTTGCTGAGGCATCCGCTTCTATTTGCTTGTAATTCCATTCTTTATCAACAGTGCCTTGCAAAGTAAGAAGACCGCGCTGAGCATCATCTAGCTGGCCTGATGTGTAGAGTTCTTCCAGTGATTTGGGTAATTCTTCCTTTTCAATGCCGTGAGAAATCAAAGCAATGACAAGACTGCTGGCATTTGCAGTATTTTGAAGAGCAGCTGCTGCACCTCCTGCCTGCCCGCCAGGGATTGGTCTGCCTTGTACAGCAGGTGGCATTGGGTCTACCAACTCATAATCGGCATAGCTTTTCATATTATAATAAGTATCCATTACTCCCATCATTCCCATCATTCCCATCATGTATAAGCCGCTGCTCATAGATTGGTCTGATGGTGGTGCTGGTGAGGTGTTGACACCTAATACGCCGCCTTCAACCCAGTAACTTGCACTTGCCATGCCTTGTTTGCTGCCTTCGGCAGGAAGACCGTAGATCTGTGCCATCAAAGGGGAAAGGATGTTGCCCATGCCTTCCATGTCTGATTCCTCTTCCATGGCAACGACAACCAATTTGTGTAGGGAATCAACCAGATCTTTAGATACCCAAGTTAAGCTTGCGCCTTCTTGAGGGAAGATAGCTGTGGAACTTAAGAAATCTGGAGATTCTTTAATGCTGCCTTGGGCTTCTTTCGAGGGCTTGCCTAGTTCAACAAGAGCCTTGTTTGATGCGGGGTCAAAACTTAGCTGAGCTAGAAAGTCCTTGGGTAGCTCATACTCTGTGCGCATTTCTGCGTTAAAAAAGCGGGTGATTTGCACGCCATTGCTTTCTTCCTTCTCAAATTCTGCCATGAGAGGTTCGAGTAAACTCATGATGCCCTTGGCTTGGTCAATGGTAAGGTTTACGGATATACCTGATTCCAGGATGGTTGGCAAATCTTCTTCCATGAGGGCTTCAATGAGCTTGGAGACATCCTTGCCGGGAGGGATGTTCGCTGTGAGAATGAGGCGAGGTTTGCCAATGGTATTGAGTCCCTCTAGGATGGATTCTCCTGATGGGAGCATGGGCTCTTTGAGCATTTCAGGATTGAGGAAGGGTGCCTCCATGGCTATTTCCTCTTGAAGCTCTGCGGGGAGACTCTTATTGATCATTTCTACTGCTTCCAGTAGCCATGGACTAAGGTGTTGCGCGTCAAGGGTGAACTCTAGAATGAGATCATCATCTTTGCGGGCAATATTGGTTGCCTGCCAAGGGACATTGCTTGTGCCACCAAGTGCCAAAAGACCTTTTGCCTTGCCTTTGATGCCAAGAAAACTACGGGTAATCCAGCCAGTTTGGGTTTGCTCTACACCCATGGCATAGGTGCTTAGGTTGGCTAAACCAAGGTGATCAATAGCTTTGGGAAGGTCAATTTTGAGTGGCTCATCCAGCTCCTCTTCCATAAGGGCTTTGACTGCTTCAGATTGAATTGCCTCATCAAGGAGTTTTGACCAAGTGCCAATGCGGCGCTCAAGGTTCATGAGGCTTAGGTTATCTGTAGCTCCTTGCAAGTGCCCTAATGCAAGATTGAAGTCATTGCTGGAGCGGAAGTCCTGCTTGACTGGGGTGGGAGCTGCTGGCTCTTGGGCCTGTAGAGTGGGGCTAGCCAACAGAAGAGACGAGCTCAGAGATAAGGTAGTGAGAAGAAATTTAGATTTCACGATGATTGGGGTTTGTGGAGGTTGAAAAAAAGTGGTGACTCAAAAAAAGAGTTTGCCAAGATGAATGTTAGAAATTTAGGGTTTTTAAAGCTTGAAAAATGCCCGCTTAATATTTAAACATCCAGAACATCCACGCCATGTACATGCCGCTTACGGAAGTAACAGAAAGGTCTGCGGGGGCTGAGGGAGAGGTGCTCACGCTAAGCATGCCGCCATCAATCCAGTAACTAGCACTTGCTAAGCCATTGCTGCTGCCCTCAGGTGGGATGCCATAGAGTTCAGCAATTAATGGGGTAATCACACTCAGAGTGGCTTCCATTTCCTCGTCATCTGCGGAGAAGACCTCTGCTGCGATATAAAGGGAATTAATAAAGTCATCAGAAACCCAACTTAAGCTTGTGCCCTCTTGTGGAAAGAGTGCGGTGGAACTTGTAAAGTCTGCGGAGTCCTTGATGCTGCCTGGTGCTTGAGTGGAAGGCATTCCAAGCTCAAGTAGACTGAGGCTGCTTGCAGGGTTATAGCTTAGTTGAGTAAGGAAACTCTCTGGTAAGTCTTGCATTTCACGAGTTTCAGCATCAAGGAAGCGGGTCACTTGCAAGCCATTTTCTTCTGCTGTGTCAAATTGAGCTAACAGAGGTTCCATGATTTCCATCAAGCCTTGGGATTGGTCAATGGCAAGAGTAAGAGAGGCGCCCGCCTCAAGAAAAGCTTTGACATCTTCTTCCTCATACAGGCGCTGCAACAAATCTGGCATGTCTTTATCCGGGGGAATGTTGACAATAAGAGTGAAGCGGGGCTGTCCAATTTTTGTGAGTGCCTCTAGGATAGATTCTCCCGTAGGTAACATCGGATCGGTTAAAAAGTCGGTGCTAATCAGTGCTGCTGGTCCGCCATACTCTGCTTCTTCTTCAAGTTCTTCTTTGAGTTCAGCGGGAATGCTTTCGTTGATGAGTTCAGTAGTTTTTAATAACCACTGTCCCAATTGCTCTGTATCAATGGTGAACTCAATAATGAGGTCATCTTCTTTGCGGGCGATGCGCGTGGCTTGCCAAACTTGGTTTTTGGTGCCGCCAAGGGTTAGGATACCCTTGGGTTTGCCATTCATGCCTAAAAAGTTGCGTGTGACCCAGCCAGAGTTTGTCTGCTCTGTTCCCATGGCATAGGTGGTGAGATTGTCCACACCTAAGTGGTCTAGTGCTTTATCAAGGTCAATTCGAGGGGCTTCTTCAAGCATTGCCTCGTCTTCCATAAAGGTTTTGAAGGCGGGTGACTTAAGGACATCGCCAAGCAAGCCTGACCATGTTTCTACGCGACGACCTAGGTCAATGACACTGAGATTGTCCGTGGCTCCTTCTAAATGACCAAGTGCGAAATTGAACTCATTGCTGGTGCGGAAGTTGGGATTTACGGGAACGGCATCAGCTGGCGCTTGAGCGAGCGCAGGGCTGGCGAGCAAGAGGGACGAGCTGAGGGATATTTTGGCGAAGAGAGATGTTGAATTCACAGACTTATGTTAAACCAGAGGGAAAAGCAAAAGTCAAGCGTTGAATTTAGTTTGAGTAATTTGTGGCAAATTTTTTTAACCCGCCTCTCACTAATTTACACATTCCAAAGGTATCCCCAAAGGGATTTATAAGTGATGCCCTTTATTTTTTCTTCTCAATCAGCTTTTGTTTTTTTGCTAATTTTTCGAATTCATTTTTGGATAAGCTAAGTGTTGATCCAGAAAGTGTTGCGGCTAAATATTCGTCTTCGCTAGTTTGGGCCCATAAAACAACTGTATCAAGTCCTGTATTGTGAGCTGGTTTTTGGTAATTCCATTGCTGATCAATGGAGTCTTCCTCTAAGCTTAGCAATTCCCTGCCACCTTCATCCAGAGCGCCTCTGTCAAATAAATCCTCCAGAGAATCTGGATATTCTCCTTCATCAATTTGATAGACAATGATGGCTGTTGCCAAATTCTTTGCCTTACTCATATTCTTTGCAGATCTTGCCCGTTCGAGGGCTTTTGTTGCTGCGGGAATGGCAATTGTTGCCATAGTGCCAAAGCTTGCCGCGCTGGCAGCGAAGGGTATATCTGGGGGCGCGATGGGTGAAGTGCTTGTGTTTGCTAATCCGCCTTCAACCCAATAGCTACTACTTGCTATACCTTGTTGGCTATTTTCTTGAGGGATGCCGTAAATGGTGCTTACTAAGGGGCTTAGAACCTGAAAGAACTCAGCAGCTTCCTCGTCCTCTTGGGCGATTGCGTAATTGAGTATTTGATAGAGAGAGTTAATAGAATCTGCGGAAATCCAGCTAAGGCTCATTCCCTGATTTGGTAAGGGCGCGGTGGCAGCAGCAAAATCTGCGGAATCTTGAATACTCCCTAGAGCCTGTGTGGAGGGTCTGCCAAATTCAACTAGGGCTAGTTTACTTGCAGGGTCGTAGCTTAGTTGAGCTAGCATATCCTCTGGAAATTCATTCATTTCCCGAGTTTGTGCATCCAAGAAGCGAGTAATCTGCAAGCCATTTTCCTCAGCTGTATCTAGTTGCTCTAAGGCTGGGGCTAATAATTCCATGATGCCTTGTGCTTGATCAATGGCAAGGGTGAGGGAGGCGCCAGCTTCAAGAAGCGGTGTCATAAAATCCTCTTCTTCTGAGATGGTTTCGTAAAGATCGGTCATGTCTTTACTGGAAGGGATGTTGAGGATGAGTGTGAGGCGAGGTTGTCCAATTTTGCTTATCGCCTCTAGGATTGACTCACCTGTGGGTAGTACGGGCTCTGAGAAAATGCTGGGGTCTGAGTAGGCTAGAAAGTAGGCTAGGGCTGAGCTTTCAAGGTCTGCTTCCTGCGCAAGTTGCTCTTTGAGGTCGTCAGAGATGGTTTCATTGAGCTGCTCTAGACTTTGCAATAGCCACTGACCGAGATGCTCTGCATCTAGAGTGAATTCGATAATGAGGTCATCTTCCTTGCGGGCAATGCGCTTAGCTTGCCAAGGGCTGTTTTGCTTGCCGCCAAGGGCTAGTAAACCTTGGGGTTTTCCCTTCATGCCCAAAAAGCTGCGCGTAATCCAAGTGGATTTGACTTTTTCAACACCCTTCGCGTAGGTGGTCAAAGAGCCTATGCCTAAGCTGTCTAGGGATTTGCTCAAGTCAAATTTCGGAGTCTCCTCCAGCATGGCTTCCTCTTCCATGAGCTCTTGAAAGATTGTTGAGTTAAAAAACTCATCGCTTAAATCTGACCAGGTTTCAATACGACGCTCTAAATTAATCAGGGTTAAGTGATCATTGGCACCTTGCAGATGGGCTAGGGCTAGGTTAAAGTCCTTACTGGCGCGAAAATCAGGCTTAGTGAAACTCTCATTCTCTAGCTCAGGGCTTGCTTGAGGTTCTTGGGTGAAAACAGAACTGGAGCAAAAGACCGAGAGACTTAAGGCAGAGAGGGAGAGTAGAGGTGAGAAGCGCATGATAGGAATTAAATCTAAGGGGGAGGGTAAATCTAAGGGGGAGGGGGGATTTGGTTTGGGCTTGGAGCTTGTTTTTTAGCCGTGGTTTAGCAAGTGGTGTAGGTTAAGCAAGTGCTGCATGGCAAATTTGAGCAAAACTCTCTGCCTGTAGCGAGGCTCCGCCAACTAAGGCGCCATCGATATCGGGCTGGCTTAGTAGCTCTTTGGCATTGGCTGGTTTAACAGAGCCGCCGTACTGGATGCGGATAGTGGCGGCGACTTCTTGCCCTAAAACCTCAGCTAAAACACTGCGCACAAAAGCGTGAGCTTCTTGTGCTTGCTCAGGGCTGGCTGTGCGTCCAGTGCCAATAGCCCAAACTGGCTCATAGGCGATCACAATTTGCCCCACCTCTTCAGCGGTTACTCCAGCAAGACCTTCGCGCAATTGTCTGCTTAACACGGTCTCAAGTTGCCCGCCATCGCGCTCCTCTAGGCTCTCCCCAATGCAGAGAATTACCTGTAAGCCAGATTGGAGAACGGCATGGACTTTTTCATTGATAATTGCATCGCTCTCGCCAAAGAGGCTGCGGCGCTCGCTGTGTCCTAAAATAACACTTTGCACGCCTACGGCTTCAAGCATAGCTAAGGAAATCTCACCTGTGTAAGCTCCATTCGCAGCGGCATGCACATTTTGAGCGGCAACAACAACAGGAAGTTGGGCAAAGGCTTCTTGCGCTTGTGCAAGGCAAACAAAGGAAGGCGCTACAAGAACTTCCACTCCGTTTGTTTCGCCTAAAGCTTCAGCAAATTGATTGGCAAATTCCTGAGTGTCTTCAGGGGTGAGATTCATCTTCCAGTTGGCAGCAATGATGGGTGTACGCATAAGTTTTTGTTGGGTAAAGTATTCGGTATTATTTTTGTATTTTGTTTTATTGGAAAATTCGTAAAAATAGCCGTTATTTCTTTGTGATAGCAGCAACTCCTGGCAACTCCTTTCCTTCAAGGAGCTTGAGGGATGCGCCTCCGCCAGTAGAGCAAAAGCTCACTTGAGTTCCTAACTCAAACTTGTTTATGGCGGTAACAGAATCTCCGCCGCCAATGATGGAAAGGGCGTCACTTTGTGCCACGGCTTCCGCCACAGCTTTTGTGCCTTGGGCGAAGGCGTCAATTTCAAAAACTCCCATCGGTCCATTCCAGAGAATGGTTTTGGCTCTGCTAATGACCTCTGTGAATGCGGTGATGCTCTCAGGTCCGATGTCAATACCTTCCCAGCCAGCCTCAATGGCGCCTCCCTCTTTCCATAGTCCGCTTGCTTTCGTGTTTGCCGCTGAGGAAAAGTCATCTGCTATGAGGCTATCCGTGGGTAAAAGAATGCTTGTGTCCAGCTCCTTAGCGCGCGCTAATAATTCCAAAGCCAACTCCAAGCGATCTTCCTCCACAAGGGAATCTCCTACTTCATGCCCGAGGGCTTTCAGAAAGGTGTATGCCATTGCTCCGCCGATGATAATTTCATCTGCCTTAGGTAAAAGTGCTTCAATAACCTGAATTTTATCACTCACTTTTTTACCGCCTAAGATGACTAAAAATGGGCGCTTAGGTTCTTGGAGTTCGCCAATGAGGTACTGCAATTCTTTTTGCATTAGCAGTCCTGCGGCGGCTTTTTTCATGTGAACAGCTACGCCTGCTGTGGACGCGTGGGCGCGGTGAGCTGTGCCAAAGGCATCATTGACATAAAATTCCCCCAGACTGGCTAGTTCTGAGGCAAAGGCGGGATCATTTTCTTCTTCTTGAGCATGAAAGCGCAAATTTTCTAGGAGCAATAACTCGCCATCTTGCAAGGCTTGCGCGTGCGCTTTTGCCTCATCACCCACGCAGTTGTCTGCGAAATCAACCGTGCAGTCAAGTAGCTCACCTAGGCGTGTGGCTACTGGTTTTAGGGACTCAGCTTTCACCACTTTGCCTTTGGGGCGCCCTAAGTGGCTCATTAAGATAATCTTAGCACCACCTTTGCGCAGCAGTTCAATGGTGGGTAGAGCTGCGCGTATGCGTGTATCATCGCGAATTTCAATCTTCCCATCCTCCCGAGTCAAGGGCACATTAAAGTCCACGCGCACCAAAACTCGCTTACCCTGCACAACTAAATCTTCAACACTAAGAAAAGAATCCATAGACTAACTTGATTCATAGCCCGCCTTATCTCAAACGCAAGCGGGAAGTTTAGGGGCGTCTTTCTTTAACCCAGATTATGCTTAAGGTGCGCCCTGAAGCATTCTCTTATCAAACTTGCTTGCCAAAACAAATTTTCTCCTCCAAATTTCAAGCATGGCGGATACACCAACTAGTAAAATCACCCAAGGAGCCCAGTCATTTCTGGAAGAGTTTAAGCAATTTGCCCTGAAGGGGAATATTATTGATCTAGCTGTTGCCGTGGTCTTGGGGGCTGCATTCAAAAGTGTGGTAGATGCTCTCGTGAAAAACTTTGTTAATCCGCTTATTGCTCTTGCCATTCCCAATGTAAACAGTTTGTCTGATTGGACTTTGGGTAGCTTTGGTGTTGGCGCGCTTCTTGCCGCTCTGATTAACTTTGTCGCTGTTGCGCTAGTGCTCTTTATTGTGATTAAAAAAGCAATTGCCGCACTAAGTAATTTGCGCAAAGAGGAGGAGGCTCAAGAGGAAGCTGCAGAGCCAAGCTCAGAGGAAAAGCTGTTAACTGAAATTCGTGACTTACTTAAAAGTCAAAAGTAAGCTAAGCAATTGTCCGCATTAGTTTTCTTTTTAAGGAAAATTCGTGCAAAATAGGATAATCATTGATTTTTTATAGTAATCCAGGCTCATGAAAATTCCCCACAAGTTCTTACTCGCTTTATGCATTAGTCTTTTCATTAGCTCATGCGCTGATCGAAAACCCTTGCTCATTAATCCAGCTCGCCCAGCAATTTCCCCTTCACAAGTGAGGGTGTATGCAGAAAAACCCAAGAGCCCATTTGAAACAATCGCTCTGTTAGAAGAGAGTCATGGTGGTAGAAATCGGAGTGAAAAACTGCTCAATGAATTTCGTGAGCAAGCGGCTTCTGTGGGTGCAAACGGAGTTATTCTTAGTGGTGTGAGCAATCAAGGTTGGCGAGCAAGACCCTCTGGTTATGCCTCAAGCATCATTAGCAACAGGGGCAGCGGGTTTGGATTAGGCTTGGGGCTCAATGTCAATTCACCCCGTATTTACGGCAAGGCACAGGCCATTTATTTAGAGGAAGAGTAAAGGTGCAGCGCTACAGCATCAAGTTATGTGCTTAGAAATGTGCTAGTGCATCATCCGATAAGTTTAAGCCATATCTATTCTGCCTCTACCAAGTAAATGGGGGGTGTCACGCGAAGGCGCGAAGACGCGAAGGGGCGCTA
>JAOXNJ010176443.1:0-11517 GCA_028566655.1 Metis holothuriae
ATCTTTAAGGAAAGCTGTTAATAGATATTTAGCTAAAAAAGAAGATCGTAAAGCTGTGTGGGAAGCTTATCATAATAGAATACAAGATTCTAATTTAAAAGATAATCCCAATGCTCCTTGGAATACTGATAAAGCTGTACTTTGAGAAGATCTGAAAAAAGTAGGAAAGAAAGGGAGTGTTTGCCCGCGTTTTTTCAAGAACACATTGCTAAAGCGAAGTCTTGTGAAAATTGTAGTGTAAAGATTCGACAACCATCTGCTATGAATATAGCTCATATATTGCCAAAATCGAGCTTTAAATCAGTCATGTGTGAGCCACAAAATGTAATGTACCTTTGTGAAAAATGTCATTATGAATTTGATAGCGGGTGGAAAAAAGCTAAAACAATGCCTGTGTGGAATGTAGCTTATGAAAGAGTCAATTCTTTCTTAGACAAAGTACAAGAAAAATCAGTAACACTTTTAAATTTTATGTGATGCCAACAAGTAAAAAACGTAAAGGTCACAAAGATCGAATTCAAAAACGAGCTAATCGTCGGAATGACTTGAAACGACAAAACGAAAAGAAGTTTCAAAAATTCTTAGACGAACTTAAAAAGAAAGCTGTTGAAAACCTAATTGAAGAAGAATGAGCTTAGAAAAAACACTTAAAGACCTACAAAAAGTATTTGGTAAAAATGCTGTAGGCTTCTCTAATGACATAGAGTACCCACAAGGAACCTTTAGTACTGGTTCTATACAATTAGATAGATACTTAGGTGGTGGACTACCTAGAGGTAAGTTTATTGAATTATATGGACCTTCTGGTAGTGGTAAAAGTACTATATCTACTTATGCTATAGCTGATTGTCAAAGACAAGGGTTTAAGGCTATATACATGGATTTAGAGGGTACATTTGACAAAGATTACGCCCGCAATTTAGGAGTTGATTTAGATAACCTAATCATAATTCCACCAATGATAGGTGAAGAAGCCATCAGTATAGCCGAAAAGCTTATTAAAACGGGTGAAATAGCTTTAATTGTAGTAGACTCTATAGCTACTATGCTACCTGGTAGAGTTGAAGATGGTGAAGTAGGAGCACATAACATGGCTTTCCACGCCAAATTGGTAGGCCAATTCGTTAAACGATTTGTACCCCTACAACATAAGTATCAGACTGCTGTAATAGCCATTAATCAAATCAGATTAAACCCTGGAGCTACTTTTTCTAACCCCGAATATACAACTGGAGGACGGTCACCTGAATACTACTCATCTGTTAGAATTGATATACGTAAGTCTGGATCCCCATACAAAGACTCAGATGGGGTAATTATAGGGGAACCACGTAAAATCACTATTAAGAAGTGTAAAATCAACTCTTCTACTAACAGAACTATGATGGTTGATATATACTATGGTGAAGGTATAGATCGGTTAGGTGAAGTTATTACTTTAAGTCTTAAGAAAAACCTAATCCTAAAAAGTGGTTCTTGGTTCTCTATGGGAGACACTAAGCTTGGACAAGGTGTTAATCAAGTCAAACAATTCTTAGAAGATAACCCAGGAGTATTTAAGGAGTTAGAAGCTGAAATATTTAACTAAAAGGAAAAGCCCCGACGTAAAAAATCGGGGCTTTTTTATTATCTATTTCTATCTCTTCGTATTTGTTTAGCTACTTGATTCTTTATAGCATTCTCACGTTTTTTAACAGCGTCCTTACTAGGTTTACGCCCACTGTCAATCATATCTTGAAACTCTTCAGCTAATTGATCTTGTACAGCTTGATTGAACTTCCTTCGCTCTACCTCACCTGTTATATCATCTGGATAACGATAACCATAATTATAACCGATAGTCTCGAAGTAGTTCTGTAAAGATGTCGAATTGAATGGCGATTTAGTATATGTATTAAAACCAGCCATATCTAAGCCGAACTCCAATAACATATTTTCATCAATATCCCCATTAATACTATTTCTAACTACACCAGTAGCGGCGATAGGTAAAGCACCAGATAACCACCGCTCGACAAGTTGTTCATCTTCAGCTATTTCATCCCAACGATAATTTTTGTTTAACGCATAAGCTTGCATTGTGGTAACCGCTGGGTTTAAACGCATCAATAAAAAGTCATCTAATATTATCTCAGCAGGTGTTTTACGTTTCCACCTATTTTGAACAGACTTACTCTGACCTTCAGTTATATCTAAGTCTAAACCTTCATCTGCTATTTTAGCAGCAAATCTAGCCATAGTCTTCATGTATGATACATATGGAGATACTGTAACTACTGTTTGTCCAAATTTTGCTTTACCGAACTGATTACTAAATAAGTTGAAATATTCTTCACTATCATCTTCCTCCCCGAAAGCGGCTGTTAAAGCATAACCTATTCCAGCTATTGTTCCTTGTCCAGCTAGTATCTTCAAATTGTTTATCAATCTCTTTTTAGCGAAAGGGTCTAACTGTTTAGGACTACCTACTGAAGATAGAAATATATCATAAGCATCTTTAGTTGTCCCCGCCGTTAACATCCATATACTTTTGAAAGCTGATGCGTATAGTCGAGGGGCAATTAAAGGTTTTTCCCCACCCTTAATAATCTCATTAATTGTTCTAGATGTTTTTTCAGTACCAAACTTTTGAGCTGAACCAGTTAGTGTATTAACATACTCTGCTATATCAGCTAATTGATTTAAATCAGTGACTCCCTCAGATAGTCTGCGCATCTCGTGGTATCTTACATGATCCATGTAACTATTGTAACTACGAGTAGTAGCATCTCTATAAGCTCTTAACCCTTTCCCAAACTTACCCCAATTTTCAAATATGGTCCTAGTTTGAAGTTCTTCAGATAACGTAGACTCAAAACCACCACTCATATTTAGACCAACGTTTAAGAATCTATAATAATCTGCATTGTTAGCTAACTCGGCATTTACTTGATCATAATACTTTTTACTGAAAGTAGATCTCATCATTAACTTACTCAAACGTAAAGTTTGTAAAGGATTCTTCATCGCCAAAAGGCCCGCTTGATATAAGATAAATGAAGCATCACCCGAAAGCACTAAGAAACGAGGTAAATTGAAAATAGTATCTGATATTTTACTCCAAGTAGTCCTTGTTCTTTCGTTTAGAAAATGTTTTAAATCTTCACTTTCTCTACGTAACTGCATCTTTAGCTTAGTCAGCTCTACACTTTCAGCTTTAGGTATGTCTTCACTTAATACACCATATTTACGAGCTAGTACGTTATAGTGTACTCTTTTATCAGGCCAGTGCATTGTTTTAGAGGTGTATATACCTGTTATATCCGCCGCGTCTTTACGCAACTCCGCTAACTTATCTGCGTAACGCTTCTCCCTACGTGTATCAGTCAAAAGTTGAGCTAATCGAGTATAACTAAGGGTAGGATCGTATTGCACACCCATCTCATCTAAACGCTTTGTTATGTTAGACTTTTTAGCTTCAGTAGATTTTTTACCTATTATTTCACTATAACTTAGGCCCTGATAATTAGCATTTTGACCTAACCTAGAAGCGTAACGGATACCCTCTATTCTATCAAAGTTCATAAGCATTTCAATGATCTTGTCATCATCAATGTCTTTTAACCTTGTATTGTTTAATGTCAAATCTTCATATACATCTGATACATTATCTATTAATGTAGCTAGTTCTACCAAGTCTTGATCAGATATACCATTTACTATATCTTTTTTAATAGACTCTTCGAACTTTCTCATTAAAGCTCTAAGATTTTCTACTTGTTCTGTAGGGTTATCTATTATTTTCCCCCGCTCTCTATAGTCGAACGCACCACTTAACATCTGATGAAGCTCGTTTAATAACTTAGCTTCTTCCTTAATTACAGACTCAGTACTTCTAATTTTATCTTTAACCTGAGCTTCAGTCAATTTATTTTTAGCATTATGAATAGTCAATGCCACAAACTGATGGTCTATCTTAGGATAAGTATTAGATAATATATCTACAATATCTTGTATATTTGTAACACCGTCATTAAGCATTTCGGCTAACACCATAGCCTCCAGCAAAAGAACCTCTGGGTCTTCTACAGAATCAAAAAGTTTAGAAGTGTCTTGAGAATCATTTTTACTTAAAGCTTTCATTACATTCTCGTAACGAGTCTGCAATTCGCTTTCAGATAAGCTATCAAAATGATCGCGAATAGATTTAAACACTTGTATTTTGTAAAAATCTTTTACGCTTGTTTGGTTTATTTGTCTAATAGCTTCAGCCCCATTCTCGTTTTCCGCTATTTCCATAGCTAAAGCCTTATCAGCTAACTCTTTTATTTTATCGTTTTTCTTATGTAACTCAGCTATCTGTTCCTTAGTTAGTGGTTTTCTACCAGCTTTTGTTAATGAATCGTTTACACTATCTATTTGCTTTGTAAAAGATTCTTTAGTGTATTGATGCGGATATATAGTATGTGCAGCTATACCAGTAGCTAAAGCAGAATTACTTCGGTGCATGGTTAGCACAAAAGAAAAATCATTTATTTGTTGACCTAACATAAATAATGTCTCCTTATCCCCCCGCGTACTTTCAGTAGTAACACCATTAGCTGTAGCATCATCAATAGACTCTTGTAAAGTAGCGTGTTCTTCTACTTTACGAGCAAGTACGATAGACAAGGCCATAGCCTCATGTGCGTTTAACTTAGGGTCACCAGTTAGCTTATTTCCTTTTGACTCACTAATTGTAAGTATGGCTTTATTAACTGTTTGTTCCGCCCAACTATCTCCCAACCAACCCATATTTATGATATGCCTTAACATTTCAGCTCGGGTGGTTCTATTATAACCCATTAAACCAGTATCTCTAAGATACCTGTCAAAAAGGGCTTTATTATACTTGGTATCGAACTTCTTATTACGTGTAGATTCTATATTCTTACGTAAATTAGCTTCATGTTGTTCTAAGTCTTTAAAATCAGCATCAAACATCTTTTGATACAAATCCCTCATTGTAGTATTCAACTTAGGTACGCCCGCCATTAACTTACCATCATAGATGTCTTGTATCCATTTTTTAAAATTCTTAAAAGCTTTATTTAACTTAGAATTACTTGTTTCAAAATTACCACTAATAAAAGCTTCAAAACCACGAGCAAAATTCTCAGACGTCTGTACAGTCCAAGTACGTTGACCAGACCAATTCAAGACCGTTCTACGTTCTTCTGGTGACATGAAGTACTCGTAAACGTGCGCTAACTCATGTACAGGTGTAGCTACTGTAGAATTAGATGTTATGTATATAATAGCTCTACCATCATCAGTTATAATTCTAGCTCCACGAACATTATTATCTACCTCTACACCTGTATCTTGAGCGTCTTTATCCATTTGTAATGGTGTGACGGGCGTATCTTCGGATTCGTATTTCTTACGGCGAGAGTAAGGTAGTAATGATTTGATTTTATTTTTAGCGTTGGATACTATAGTACGTAAATCATTCAAACGTGTAGGAGACTCAGGTATTTGATCCGCTGTTTCCACGCCCACAAAATCAGCTAAGTAATCCGCCCATATTTCCTCAACCGTTCTACCAGTAGACTTAGACATACGACTAAAGACCTCGCTATAAATAGTCATTATAGAGTCTATCTCTTTATCACTATAACCAAACTCTTGTAAAACAGATACTGCCTTATCCCTTCGCTCTTTAGCTTCTTGTATGTATTGCTCACGAGATTTTCGTGGGTCTATGCCATTAAAGAGTTTAGCGACATCCATTAAAGTAACACCGTACTTATCTAAACTAGGTTTAAACTTCTCATAAAATGTTTTAGGATCTCCATACTTTTCAATATAGCTATCATTGAAGTTACTGATGAATGTCTCTCTCTTGTTAGATGTGTTTTGTGTCGGTAGAGAAAAAGAAATAACAGGCGAGTCAGCGTCAGTTTCAGTTATCTCTGTTTGTACCCACTCATTTCCTTTAGAATCTTTTACGGTTTGGATGTTGGGTCTTATTTTGCCAAACTTTTTAACTAACTTTTCATATTTTTTTAAAACAGTCTGGTGCTCACTTGACATATCTGATATATCAAAATCGTCAACATCTACGTCCTCAAAACTACTTGGTTGATTTAAAGTTTCGACTATAGGAGTGATACCCCCCGTAGTATAGGTTATTGTGTTCCCACTAACTAAATACCAGGGATATACTCCGTCTATAAAATCTATAGCATAATCTCTATCGTATTCTTTTTTAAAATGTTTTGTATATATTTCTGACATCTCATCGTAATCAAAGATGTATTCGCCGTTTTCATTCGGTGTTAAATACTCAGATAAATCCAAGCCAAAAACAATATCATCAATATATTCTTGAGTAAATACATCCTCACCATTTAAAGTGCGATCCAATTCGTCAGTAAATCTTTCTGAATCGTCTGCTATTAAATCTGATATTAAAGTGTCTATTTCTATTTGAGTTGGGTAACCTTCCATTACATATATACTATCATTGTCGTAGTCAACTACAGTATAAGTTTCACCAAGGTATGAAATTTCATCACCTGTAACTAATGAATCTGGATTATTTGCTTTCACTACTTCGTAAGCTCCTTCACTACCTATATAACCTTCTATTAGAGCTAAAGTTCTTGGTGTAGGAATGGACAATGTTTTCGCCCCCGATTCGGCAGCCCTTTTAATTTCTTCCCTTAAAAGCCTGTCCGTATAGTTCTTCTCATGCGCTATAAACTGTTTATCTTGTACGGATGATAAATCTAAAATCTGTTGCCTTAATTTTTCAGCTTGAACTGTTGCTTCTAATTGCAAATCTATATCTAAATCCTCCCTTATTTGACCATCATTAGATATTTTAGATCTTTCATCCAATAAAAACCACTCACTCATCAACTCCTTCTGCTTCTTATTCATAGTAGAAGGGTCGTTTAGATATGATTGCCAAAGTAGTTCTTTAGCTCTCATTTTTTGATAAGAGTCTGATTGTATCTCAGCTATATAAACATTACCGTCGCCATCATTCCACACACGAGTATGACCAAACATACCCCTGTTTACACTCTCCGCTTTTACTACATTATCTATATACTCTTGTGCCTTTTCTCTTGAAGATGTTACAGTTAATGCATTATCTTGTATATTTTCTTCTGTTAAAACAAAATCAGAATTTACTACTGCATATTGATTTTGTAGCGGTCTTACTTCTAAATTTGTTTGTTCTTGGTTGAGCTTAGGGAAATCTCTACTAAAATGACCTGTAACACCATGACTTAAAGAAGAATTGTAAATATGTGTTTTAGCATCTTGTATATCTACCCCAGTATTTTCGGCACCGTAATCACTATAACTGTCACTTTCAATTATACCTAAAGGTAAAATACGATCAGACACTTCTTGTAAAAAGTCGGCGTAATCAAGTTTTTTAGTCTGAAACTTTTCTAGTTCCAACACTTCTTTTAGAATATCTTGTTGTACTTTATCTGAATTAGATTGTACTTTCTTATTGGCGATTTGTTGTAAGGTTGCTTTAGATACTCTGCCCGTAATTTTACGACCTATAGTCTTATCGTTTTCTAAAAGAGATATGGTGTGAGTAACATTAGTAGGTGCTAAACTAAAAGCACCATTATTGTCACGAGTCTTAGTTAAATCTGGGTCATAACCTAATAAATTAGTGATAGACTTACTCTTAGTTACATCTTTACCTTTGCTAAAAGAATGGGCTACGTCATTAGTGAATTTTATTAAATCTGTGAGGTTAGTATCTTGTTTTAAGAAAGATACTCCAATAAACCTCTTTAATACAGCATTAATAGCATTTATAATAGCTTTACGCCTTGGTGCTTTAATTTTGTATTGGTTTAAAGCTAACCAACCTACAAGTTCAGTAAAGAATTCTTCGCCGCGTAAGTTAGGATCACTATCATACCTATCTATAAAAGATTGTAGTTCATCAGCAAGACGCTTCTCTAAAGGATTATTACTACGAAGTAATACCTCTCTTATAGCTGTGTGCAAGGCTGCGGCGTCATCACTCTTTCTATCAAAAGCCTCTTTAAATACTACGTGAGCTGCTTCGTGGAATACAGTAGTAGGTCTAAATTCAGCACCATAAGGGTTTATGTGAACAGTTTTACCTATTGTTACACCATTAGACCTTAGTTGCGGATCTGTAGCATCTGATATATTATCTCTAATAGCTTGTGCATAAGATTCAGGTGTGTCATGTAAAATTATTGTAACACCTATTTTATCTAAAGCTTTTCTTACTTTATTTATGTGATCATTAAATAAAATCTTTACCTCTGTAATACCTGGATACTTCTTTTCTAAAGCTTGCTGTTCGTTAAAAGATATTGATTCTACAGCAGATTTGTTTCTAGAATTACGGACATTAGTAGGTGTAGTGTTAGATGATAATTCTCGCCAGCGTTTTGCTTTAGCTTTTAATTCTTTAACAGCATTTTCACCAAATCTTTCAACTAATGCCTCCCTTGACGCTTTATCTAACCTACCGCCACCATCTAATAATCCTGTAACACCACCTTTAGCGTTACCTTTACGTATAGCAACATTACCGTTAGGATTTTCTTCAATAGAAGGACTAACTCTATCATACAATTTAGAATCAGAGTCAGCAGATTGTTCCAATAACAAACCTACTTCTTCCATTTCAGCATCTAATTCTGCTAATTCGCGTCTATTAGATGCTATTTGCTCTTCATTAACTTCTGATGGGTCTCTTCTGTCAGTTAATTGCGAAGCTACCCTAGTTGTTTCATTACTAGGTACAGTAGTTAATAACTCACCTTCAGGTCTTGCATTAAGGTCTTCACCTGTTCTCGATTGGGTAGCTGTAGTATTGTTAGCTGTAGATGCGGTAGTCCTAGATTGAGTTGCTGTAGGCGCTTTCTCTATTCTTTCTCCGCTTCGAACCAAAGCGTCCCTTTCATTTTGGAGAGTTTCTATAGACAGTTTAATTTCAAATATCGCACTAGCATTGGATAACTCTCTTATTAAGTCACTCTTTCTGCTTTGTATCATTTCTATGATACGATTACGAACATATTGTTCATCTATTTCTACGCCTTCTTGAGCTAAATCGCTAGCTATAGTTTCAGCCGCCTCCATAATACTTACACCATCATTACTTAGCCATGAGAGGTTTATATCGCCAGTTACACCCGTCCTTACACCTGTTTCTGACTTAACACTTTCGGGTGTTAGTTTAGGTATAGCATTTAATATACGAGTATCTAAATTTTCTACAGGTTGTGACTCTAAAACTTCAAGTTCTTGACTCAATCTTTCTATTTCCAACTCTATATTTTGTAGATCTTCTGTAGCTTGTATAGCTATATCTCCTCCTTGATTATCCTGATTTATATTATCATAATAATTTTTTATAGCCGTCTCATATTCTGTAAGTTGTTCACCACGACTTACTTTATCAGATATTTCATTTAACTGTTCTTGCGAAACGTCTGTAAGATCTTCTGGTTGCGGAGTTGCATTATCTTGAGTAGTTTGTTCAGTATCGGTTGTAGCTACATCTTCTGTACTTGGTGTTTCAAATTCGCCAAATAGAGTCTCTATATCTTCTTTCTCATCATCTGTGTAAGCAGGGGGAGCTGTAGGTATAAATTCGCCGCTGTCTTCTTCGGTTTCTATAGATGGTTCTGATACTTCTTGTTGAACCACCACGTCATCTACCTTTAATTTAGAAGGCGACAAAAGATCATTCAACTTATCATCAACCGCTTTTTTACCTTTTTCTAAGTTATTGAGTTTTCTTTTCTTTATATCTAACCCATCATCTAAGTTCTGAGTAACTTCTATTTCAGCCTCTATTTGGGCTTTTTTATTCATTAGGTCGACAGCTTCTCTGCGATCTTTTTTATTATTGATAACGTCTAAAGGTAGTCGATTCACACTTTCTGCTGTTCTATCATAAGTTTCAATTAACTTATCAGCTCTTTCTCTATCTATTGTTCCATTTTCGATTTGTATGTTAACATTATCTACAAACAAACCTCTATCGCCAGCTTGAGCAGCATCTACTAAAACATCAAGTAATTGATTTTTAGATTTATTTTTAACTCTGTCTGCGTACTGTACACCAGCAACGTCTATCACACCACCGACACCTTCAGCTAGCGTTTCTTGTAAAACCTCTTCCCAATTGATTTCGTCTTCTATAGCTGCTTGTTTAAGAGTTTCACCTAAACCTCCACCAGTAGCATCTAAAACCCTTTCACCTAATATATTAGCTGTTTTTCTAGATCTACCTGCTTTTCTAGCTGTTCTAGCTATAGCTCCTGTGGCACCAGTCTTTGAACCTATACCTAAAGTCAAGGCGTTTACACCCATAATAATGCCACCACCAACTAAAGCATCATTTAAAGCACCTTGTAAAAATTCAGTGTCAGCAAATATCTTTTTGAGATCATCTACCTTAGATGGATCTAAATTATTTTCAGAAGCATATTCTTGTACTCTATCAGTGAAAATGGAAGACGATTCTACATTACCACCCGCAGCGATACTTGCTGCCGTAAGTCCGTAACCAGCACCAGCAGCGGTGCCTAAAACTGGTACGACAGACCCCGCACCCGCACCCGCAGCAATAACAGTTAAACCACTACCATCTTCTACTATATCTGTAGCCATAGATGCTATAGAAGTACCTACAGACAAAACTAAATTACCAACCCACTCTACCCCTTCGACAAGTTCCGAATTTTCACCACCAACTTCAGTTATACGACCTTCACGTTGTACTTTTCCAAAATATCCCGCCAATTTCTCTAACTGCTCGTCACCATAATTCTGAAAATCTTCTGGGGAATCCGTAATATTTAGATCGCCAGCTAATACACCTAAGTCTATGGCATCACCAAAAGATTGCTTTACATAGTCAAAAACTTGACCCAAGTAACCTCTTTCTTTTGGTTCGTCTTGTTCATTAGGTTGTGTAGAAAAATCTACAAAACCAGAACGATCCATATTATCATCTTGCTCTTCAAATTTGAATAAAGAAGTTTCTACACCCAAATCTGATTGAAATTGCTCAAAAGTACCAATTTTTGATAAACCTTGTCCTTCAAAAAACTGCTTTTGAACCTCGACATTTTGCATATCGTTTTTAAACTGTTCAAAAGTACCTATAGATTCTAAACCGTAATCTTTATATAATTGATCTAATAACTCTTCGTTCATTTATTTAGTCTATATTTCTCAATAGAGAAGGGTGAGGTTTAAAATTGTTTTCAAACAAATATTCTTTTAACTGAGTTATTGTTTCAAATACTTGATCATCAAACTTATATTTAGAACCATCTTTAGAAACTTCAATAGTTTCGCCCTTACCTAAAAAAGTATTAAAACGGTCTTTTTGAAAACCTAAAGAGCTTAACTCATCAAATTTATTTTCAAATATCTTGTTTATATTCGATCTCAACTCCTCAGAAACCTCTCTATATAAACTTTCTCGATCTCGTAAATTACTTTCTCTGACTTCTAAAT
>JAOXNJ010176444.1:0-10546 GCA_028566655.1 Metis holothuriae
TTCCTAGATTTTTCACAGAAGTGCAACTTATCATAATCACACTTTCTTCTCTTGTAGGGTAAAGCCAGGATGGCCACCGCCAAAATGGCCTCAACAGCAGCGATGTGGAAGGACTTCACAGCTCGTCTGTTTGATTCAAGCGACGTTCTTGCCGAGGTCCATGATGAAGTCAAGAACACTCTGTTGGATGTTGACAGGGATGACCTCGCAAGAACAGCCGAACAAATAGTGAGAAATGTACTAGAGCCCTTAGGTACAAATTCGAGACTTGTTGAAGAAGAGCCTTCCGTCTATGGCAAAGTTTTTGTCGTAGCTTGCCATGCAATCCAAGTGCGTCCCATTTCCAAAATTAATAACAGGTTGAACGAAACTAATCTCTTTTCAAGTCCCACTTCAGGAAAGAATGGGATCAGGGCATTACAGATACTTCTGTCGCATCTGCAGAAAATGTGCCAAGCCAGTAATGCAGTTCTTGTCGAGGACGTTTCCAGCCACACGACCTTCATGACTTTTCTGAAGGCCTTGGCAGAGCAAGTAATTGGCTCCAAGGAGAATTTAGATGTGGTTTCTCAGTGCCTTCGACAGTTGCTAAGTGTGTCTCCAAAGATTATTGAGCCTCACGTCGGCGCTATATGCTTCAAGATCATCTTCAATTCGGCCATAGTTAAAGGAGAAGAAGCAGAGCTGTTTCTTTCCGAAATGCTTGCTGGCCTTCAGAAGATGCGACAAGTGCCCAAACTAGTGTCTAGACTTCTCTCTACAATTTCAGATAACGAATTTGAGCCCCAAAAAGTGCTTGACATCGAAGACATACTGATTCAGCACATGCGGCAACTGCCTGTTGCTCAGATTGTCAACGTGTGGCGTACTTTGCTCTTTCATCTTCAGCAACCGCAGTCGTCAGTCGCCATCAATCGTCTTTGTTGCCTACTTTTGTCACGTCTGATTCGCAATGCCAACGTCATCAGTTCTGACTTGCCCGACGAGGCCTTAGACAACATTTTCAGTCTTGTTGCACAGACACGCGGATATATCGAGAGTCGTGACGCCAATGCTGATGATATTGTTGAAGTTAGCAAGGCACTGAAGCAATTGCTGTTATTGATGGCACACTACAGAGGCGACCGATGGCAGCGGCTTGCCCAGGAGGATGGCGCTGTTCAAGATCATCGAGTGAAAGCAGATGAAAATAATCTATTTGACGACTTGGAATGGAATGAATCTGACGTGAGTGAGAAGAAGAAACGCAGAATTGATGACACCAATGAGGGTCATAACAACATCAAGAAAGTTATGCTCACAGAAGAGACGTCGGCTTCGCACAGTGCATTGGTTCAACAGTTGATTCTAAGTTTGTTGAAAGAGGAGAAGCTGAAAACTTCATTTAAAAAGATTATCAAAATGGTAAAGAAAAGTAATTCCTTGGACTCTGCTTCAGTCAAAGATCAAGAAAAAGTCATCCTAGATGCTGGCAATGAATTCAATGAGGCTGTGGAAACTTTTGATGGGAAGTTCGTTTTCATGGAATCTACTCTGACCAAGATAAATCTAACAAAATGCTTCCTTCCTTGGGAGTACATTGATTCTCAAATGAAGCTCAAAGCAAGCATTGTGTTCATTACGTTGTTGCTTCATGTTAACAATGCCGGGGATCAAAAAGTGCTGCTACAACTTCTTTGCAGACTGTGCGATACCAGCACGTTGAACAAGGCCGAGTTTGTGGATAAATTTGTCGGACTCATTCACCCCATCAGGTAAAGATTTACATTCAGACGCAAATGCAATAACGAACAAACATTTCTCGATGACTTGTCAAAATGCATTTTTAAAAAGCATTCAATTATCTTTCCATACAATTATTCTCATTGCTGTTAGGTGGCTAATGGCAATCTCAAATCACGTGGATGCAGAGAACGTTGATTTGTTCTCTATGGTGGCTCGCGTATTGATGAGGGCATTTGTCAAGCAGCTCAACGCAACAAACTCCTCAGCCATTCCTAAAGAACTTGAGAGTCTGAAGCTAAAAGCATGTGACAGCCTAGTAAGTTTGCAGAAGATGCATAACGAACTAAGCCTTTCATTATTAGAGGCCCTGGAGAGACAAATTATTCACAAAGGTCTGCAGAAGAAGTCTGAGAAAGACGATGCTAATATCAACATTTGTCACGAGATCTTTGACAGAATGCAAGTAAACTTAGAGATTACCTTCGAAAATGACTTGGAGAACGAGGATGTGGATAAGTCGTTATCATTAAGAGCGGCAAAAAGTCTTCTTAGGGTAACACTCTTGGGCAATAGAGAGAACAAACTGGAGTGGTTAGACAAAAATCTAACTGGGCTAATTAAATACGCTCTCACTTGTGTTGGAGGTGATGATGATAACAATGTTTCACAGATGGCCGTTGACTTCGTGCATGCCTTGATGAGTGGGCCTAGAATGAACAAGTTGTTGATTAAAACGACGTGGAACCACATCGTCAATAATCCAATGCCCTTTTGTCACCATAACGTTGTCCGCACTCTCTTTTCTGTTGCCTCAAGTAAACAATTGGACAAATTTGTCGTCGACATCGGACAGATTTTGGTAACCGACGTGAAGAACGCCTTCGCGTTGATCGACCAGCTTGTAGATGCAAGTCTGAAAGAAAAGAGTTTCAATAAGAGACGAAGGGCACTCACTACGTTACTGCCAAGATTGACGATGCAAATCCACAACGGTGTAGAAAGTGGCAATGTTGAAGAAAACAGAGAAATGGAACAGCAGCAGCATAAGATGTGGCTCAACCTTCTCCAGCTCGAAAAAAAGCTGCTCTCTTTGGACAAGGTTAGTAGTCAATTAACAATATTTGCAATGGTCAAACGAACATAAACCAGCTTTATGTATGTATTGTTTCATCTTACTTTTTTTTTGCTAGCCCGTGATATACAAGGAGAGCGAGGCACAGTTGCTACTTTCACCCACCGTTTTGGATCTCAATTTGGTCCCTTCGTTCTCCGCCTTCGTGGAGCTTTGGCAGGCCTCACTAGCCGTGCTGAATGCCGTACTTCACAACAGAGCCAATGCCGTAGCCATGACTCGCATTCCCGTGGTTTTGGGCTTGTTCAAGAAGCTCTTTGGAGCCCTAGTAAATGTAAGTTTCATTTGATTTTGGTTATTGAACATAGAGTACAACTTCGATTCTGGAAACTTTTCCGTCACGGAATTTTCTGTCCAAAATCGAAGTTTACTAATAAAAGTACTAAATACTTTTCTTTTTAAAGGCGTCGGATCAGAAGTGCCAAATTGAGGGCCGCGAAATGTCGAGTCTAATCAGTATGGCACTCGGCCTGGATCGCGTTGTTGAAGAGATGCGGAAGCATAAGGTTCAACAACAAAAACTTGAAACTTACTTTCAATGGATTATCTTGATAATACCGTTCTTAATTTTTGGTGTGAATGTTTGTATTTCTCCTTCAAGGTTGATTTTGCAAGGGTATCGCCCTACGTGGTCTCTTCCATGGTTTGCTCCTTCCAACGTGTGGTCGTGTTTCCGTCCGTGAAGCAGTTGTTGCTCTCTTTGGCCTGCAAGTTCTTGGACATCACAGATCAGCACGGTCGATCTTTCCTTTTGGCCACTGTACCAGACACCGCCAAGGACGTGTGCAGAGAACTCATCACACTTTACAAGACGCAACACAGATACACTGGCCGTGTCTGATGATCGACAGTGAAATTGATCTTCACGTGAGTTCCGTTTTCACGAGGAAATAAAGTGGAAAAGAGAATAAGTTCCATAGGATTTTCTTAAGTGTATTGTCCTTTTTTAACCGACAGTAAAAGAAAGAAAGCATTTTTGAGCACTTTTTCACCAATTCATACTTACGTAGTTAGTTGGTTCAGTGCTCGTTATGCAAAATTAGGAGCTGTAAGTGAATATGAGGACGGACAAGTGAAAAAATACGACCGTAGTCTACTTATTCCATTTCGACTCGAAGCCCGAAAGGAATTAATTTTGGCGCGATCCATCCGCATTTCCGCCTAACGTCAGCTGTCGCGGGCCAGCCCCACTAACCTTGGCCCCACTTGGCCGGTAGCAACTACGCCTCGCAAATTGAGACATTCCTCGTTGGTCAAGCTATCAGGCCTTGCCCAAGTTCCTAGTGTAATAACTGTCCAATCGAATTGATTGCAATATCTAGATGATCATGAATAGGTTGACGACCTGCTGCTGCTTCTCTGCGCGCACGGGCTGCCTCATCCTGGCTTCGCTGGGCATCTTCTGGAGCGTGAACAGCGTCTACTCCGACGTGCGCGGGCTGGCGCACCCCGAGCTGGAGCACGGCGAGCTGGACAAGCTGGTCGTCGACTTCGACGAGCTCAGGGAGGAGAGACTCATCAGCGAAGAGAGCCACGGCTACTTCGTGGGCTACCTCAACTTCTCCAAGGACAACCTGAAGACCATCTACTCCGGTCATTGCCATTCGTTCTTTCGTCACAGTCGTCCATAATGACCTTTTTTGGTTCTTTTACAGTCGACTTGGTGAGCTCCTCCGTGGCCCTCCTCACCAACGGCCTGTTGCTCTGGGGCGTGTTGGCCAGCCGACACAAGCTCATGTTGCCGTATCTGGTGATGAGCATGCTCGAGATCGTCGTGTCCGCGCTCTTCTTCCTCAGCTTCGCCTTCGTGGCCGTCACCTCCGTGCACGTCATGATGGGCGTCATCCTCATGGCCTTCTTCGTCCCCGTCGTCCTCATCTCGCTCTACTTCTGGCACGTCGTCGTCTCGCACTACGCCGAGATCAGGGACCGCGCCCTGGACAGCGTCTTCGAGAAGCGCCAGCTCGACACCTTCGACGACATCGACATCAGCGGCAGGGACGACGACAACAACGCCAAAATTGGCCTTGGCGCCAAAATTGGCTTGGGAGGCAAGCCGGCCTATCAAAACTTTGCCTAAAGCGTCGAAACAACCTTGGTAGCCACGACTAAAGTAATCTCAATGATAATGTTAAGGAGCGGAATGCGGTCTTTAGGTTTTATGTTAATGTAACTTTACCTTTTCTCTCTCATCCTTTTGTGTCAGAATTGGGGCAATTCTTATGTAATAACCAATAACAGAGTAAGAATAGGGTCAATTTAGCAAATAATACTTCTCAAGTGGCCCTTTTAGTTTCATAAGCATTTGTTTTGTTGAGGCACAATGTTGTGAAGTAATCTGGATCAAGTACTTGCCCCTCATGTATCCCCTTAAATCTCTTATCGACCATCCGAATCCTTGTGGTCAGTAGCTATGTTAGATATTTTCAATTTGGTCCATTTAAGCACAAGATTAAGAGATGCATCTTTTGAAATCGCCCTCAAAATATCGTTATTTTAGCAAAAGAACGGAAGAAACTTAATAATGGCATTAACAAAAGGTTTTTATGTGTGTTTTGCCAATTTGCTTTGACTTGCTGCTTGCCCTCTTGCATCTCTATTTTCCCTTAAAGTAGTTTTAAGAATGTATATGCTTAAGCAAGAATATATATTAATCGAGATTTTTTGCTCTCTCATCCAACCTCCTTCTACAAAGCGGCAAACAACTGAGACCAAATGTGAACCTAACCCTAAATTTTGTGTTTTTTCAGACGCATCCAAGAATTTGGCCTAAATTAACTGCGGTTTATTAATCTTTTTTTGAGCTTTTTATATTCATGTACATCAGAGAGAAGCTTTTTATCCCTTCACTTTTGTTATGTCAAATTTGATTTCCCGTTGAGAGCAATAAAAGCATATGTTGCAGTTGTCTGTCGTCAATAGCCCTCTTTATACTGTAGTTATAAAAAGGCAATGTAGTAAAGTGTTCAGTGCCTCAGCACTTAGCAAATGCTAAGGTTTATTTTCATCTACCTACAAATGAATGAGGCAAGTTTTTCTTTGATGACAAAAGTCATTTATTCCCAAATCCTTGTCTTTACGAAGCCATTTCAATGTGATGAAATAGTGAATAATTTATGGATAAGTTAGTTCTCAAGAACATTTTCACCGTATAATTAGCTGCTCCTTGCTCAATTCTCAAACCATTATACTGCCTAGGGTCTCCTCTGGGCAAAGAACTTCTCAGCCTGCTTAGCATTCAGTTTCCTTGCCCTATTAAAACCCAAATAAAGTCCAAATTAAAGGCTTAATTTAACTCTAATTTCGATATTTTAATTATTTTAATGTCATATTTGCCTGATGTAACGACGTCTGTTGCTGCCTCCAGTGGTGCAGTTGATTGTGGATCCGTAGGTGCATCTGGAGCTCTGTTTATCGAAGACGAATCCGCCGGGACAAGCCAAAAGTTCTGCTTTAAGTTCGTATCCGGATTGTTGACAGAGCCAGAATTGAGTGCAATCCAATTCGTCCTCAAAAACGCCTTCCGAAGTACAAACGAAGTCGAGAGTCAAAGGCGCCGACGTGGTCGTGGTCACCGTGGCCGAGCACGGCGGCGTCGCCGCCGCCGCGTAATTGCAGATACTGTTTTCTGTTCACAATTTTACTAAGGTTATTTAACAAAAACGACTCGTTTTTAGGTCACAAATCGATTGAAAACATAAAAAACCGCAAAAATTGTTTCATTAAAGTTTTTATTAAACTCGAAATGAGAGATGGTTCATTACTGGCGTCGAAGACGGTGCCCGGGGCGCAGTCGAAGATCTTGGCCTTGAAGAGGCCGCGGACCAAGTAGCAGCGGATGAACTTGTCGCAGTTGTCCGGGTCCCTGAAGAAGCCGTTCTCTCTGCACTCGAAGGCGTCGATGCTCATCATGCAGAGGCTCAAGATCAACGCCAGCAAGATCATTTTACTACCAGATTTCATTGTTGGTAAAGAAATTTTTATAAATAAAGTGTTATTGTCAAGTTTTATTTGGAGAATGTGGTGATATTTGTTGAGGGAATGTTGCTTTTATAGGCACATTTGGAGAGCCTAAATTGGCTTTAACGGTGAACGAAGTCGCCATTCACCGATGCATTTTGTGAATTGGAGAGAGTGCGACGACAATGGAAAGCTTTAAAAAATACCTGTTTTTGTGGGTCATATACAGCTTGTTTCTAACCAAATGTTTATTATGTTATTTCATAGACATGTTATAAAGGTTCTTCTTTTATCAATTCTTCATTTTTTTCCCTTGACATTCAAATTGCATCCATGTCCACAACATTTATCTCTTCATTTTTAGCCCATTACCTACAGTAAGATGTAATTTCGAGAGGAAATTGCACAGATGTCTGCTGGTTTTGACTGACATTTTTTTGTTGATCCCAGCCCAAATTGCTGGTTTAGGTACTACTTGTCTTTTTTTTGGTTGTTTAGAGATGTCGAGGAGATTGAGCATCAGCTCTTATCATCTCTTATATCTGAATTTTGAAAATTTTACCTAGAAGTAGCAATTTACAAAGGATTTTGACTTTTAGATTTATTAAGTTGATAGATTACATTACTTACAAATATTGCATTTATGCTAGAAAGTTAATTTCTTTGGGCAATGCAACAAAAAACGTTAAAAAACGTTTATGTTCCATCCATAAATGCATATTTAGAAGTGCTTCTTTTTCTTATCATAAACAACGTTTGCAATGTCTCTGGCACAATGCAACAGACTTGATGCATTGTACAAGACACATGTTGCATACAACTGCCAATAAAGAACGAAAATTTGCAAAAAAAAAGGCCAAAAAATGGCAAAAATGCTTTATGAGACTAATGTAATGCATTATTGCAATTGTTGTTTTTGTCGTGCATCCATCACTCCGTCTTGGCATTATTTGCGAGCATGTCGCCAAACGAGATTTGGCAACCTGAGAATTCTCAGGTCAAACTACCTCAGTGCCAAATGTAAACTCAGTTCTTTTTGTCAATACATAAAATAAATATTCATAATATATAACATAAAATAATATATTAATAAATACCTTGAAGTTACAGTAGGTACAATGTTTGAGTTTAACTTCGGCCTCACGATTCGGTGATAAATTTTCAGAGATGAAAAGCTTCGTTCTTGTCGTCCACAATCGAGATTTATGGTCGAAACTCCAAAAGAAGATTCTGTTTCTTCGTGACTCCAAAAAATGGAATTTCACACATTTACTTCAATAAAAGAATGTCTGTGGGCCTAGAAACAGCGACAATGACTTTAAAAGATCATTCAATATATTTAGAAGTATTATTAAGAAGTAGGTCCATACATTGTAAATTCTTTATTAGGTTTCTCCTTTGGTGGGGTTCAAGTAGAAAGCGACCTTTTAATGGTACTGCCAATATAAGTAACCTGTTTCCAAAACACATTACTGACATTAGTGCAGTAAATGTATGATGGATCAATCGAACTGCAGGTTGATTGTTCATATCTTTTTTTCCATAGTATCTACTCTTACATATTTGAGCCATTTTAATGAAATGAGAGAAAAAGTAACTTTAAGTCGTAACTTTCGGCTTCAAAACCTTTTTAACTGTATTTTTTGTCAGTAATGAAGTAAATTCCCTTGGTGACAATTTTAGTCGACTGAGTTCATGTCGTCCTGGTTTTTGGCCGCGAAGCTCTTGACATTGGCCTTGACGATGCGGTTGCCGTGCCTCATCCATATGCACTTCCAGATGCTCTGCTGCACCCTGAAGTAGTCGGCGTAGGGCGGACACAGGTGCTTGTCCAGCTCCACCAAGTACTTGGTCCACAGCGTCTGCGCCCTGCACAAGTCCCTGTTCTGCAGGGCCAAGCGCGCCTCCTTGTCCAGCTTCTCAGTCTCCCCAATCGCCTTCAGAGCCTTTTACGAGAAATGTTTACTAAACAAAATTTGTTCTCCTCGATCCAATCTACAAATGTTATTTAGTGCTCGAGATCGAAAAAGCAAACCTTGAGGATGGGCAGGGGGGCGCCGCACCGGGGGCACTTGAGCACGGGCGCGTCGGCGTTGGCGTCCATGGCCACGGCGGCGTTGCACTTGGCGCACCTGAAGTTCAGCTGCTCCTCCGTCATCTCCTCGCGCAACGGCCAATCGTCCTGGCAGGCCACGCAAACGCAATCGAACCAATATTGCTTCTTCAACCGATCCTTTACACAAAAAAGAGTCAAATTTGACATTTTTCTTCAAAAAAAAGATTGATTTTTGATTCAAATAACGTACTTGACGATCATCTTTGGGCGAATGGTAGAAAATGGGTCCATAATTCTCGCAGATCTGCTCTCCTTTCCTGATATTTTTGATGGCCTGGACGCAGACCGTGTCCCTGATATAATATCTGACCACACTGGGGTCGCACGAGTGATTGAAGAGGGCCAGAGTGGGATAGACGGCGGCCCCGATGAAGTTCGAGCTGGCCCCCTCCTCCTTGTCCTTGTGCACCATTTCGAACTGGGCCACCTCGTGCGTGTTGAATTGCATCAGCTCCAAAAAGTGATTTAGCACGAAGGCAACGATTCGCTCCTTTTCAGTAAGTTCGTGACCGTCGTCGCAAATTTCCTTGCCAAAATATTCGCAATATTGCAGACAACGAAGGAGCATGACGGTCATCATGGCTCGGTGAAAGATGTCGCCGAACTTGCGCTCGTTGCCGTGCGTCACCAGGTTGAACAGGTTCGAGTAGTCACTCGAGCTGTACACCATCCTAGTCTTGCTCTTGTCTTTGTTGTTTTCCTTGTTCTCCTTGTCCTCCTTGTTCTCCTTGTTGACGCCGTTGGTCTCGTCGTGGCTCTCGAACAGCTTGTCGTAGTTGTCGACGAAGAAGCGGCACTCCTTCTGCGTGACGGCCCTCAAGGCCGTGAAACAAATGACGCTCATGCCCGAGTTCATCATCAAGTCGTGCATCTGACACTCGTACCTGTGATAACCACTCAACGCCTTCTGACGACAACTGTAGCTGCAGAAAAGCGCCGAACTGCATTGACCACAGGCCAAAGGAGCTTTCATACTGAGGAAGCAATTGTTGCAATTCGAACCCATGTAATCGGGCAAGATTCGTGAGACAATGGGTTTCTCCACGCAAATCAATTCTCCCACCTCAATGTCTCTTGTGGCCACGGCAAAGCGGCCGCAAACATCTCTGTACTCGAAGCCGACGCAATCGGCCATGGCAGGGAACAAGTCGTTTTTATTCTTGATAACCGGCAATGAATCTTGATTAAAGAATTGATTCCAGTCGATTTTTTCGTCTTTGGCCAATTCCGGCTTCGCCTGGAACATGTGCAGCCACTTCTGCGTCTCCTTCTGCATGGCCAATTTCCTATCGGCACTCAACGAGCTGTTGTCCAGTGCTTTTAACAATTCCTTCATGGTTTTTTGAGCCCTGCCAAGTTGCTTGAGGGCCAACTCGATCTTGGCCCTTCGATCGAGCAGCTTGTACAAAGACTCCTTGGGGTAGCCCGACTCCAAGGCCAGTCTGATGTCGTCCAGGGCCATAGGGAACGCCTTCAAGGCCGCCAACACCGCCGACCTGTTGGCCAGCGCCATGCACAACTCCTTGCTGTCCCCAGGCGCGGCTATGACGGCCTAGAAATCGTCATAATTTCGAAATTTAAAGAAATTTCATTAGTGATTTAGGTCCAAAAAT
>JAOXNJ010177219.1:0-10543 GCA_028566655.1 Metis holothuriae
CTCAATTTAGCTCAAAGTGTGCAAGGGAGCTTTCGGAAATATGCACAAAAGCCACAAAAACGAGCCGAGAAATTCCGCGAATTCATCCAACTTTGCGCGACGAAGAAATTGAATATCAGGCCAAATAGAAGCGAACCCAGAGCCGTAAAGCGAAGGCCAAAAAACTACGCATTACTCACCAAGCCGAGGAGAGAATTTGAGGAAATTCCCCACCGCTCTAGATATAGGAAAACTCCCTTAAAACATGCTTAATCCCGTGCCATTCAGGACTGACCCCGCCTATTTGACCCCACCTATTAGTTGAGTGTAAGTTATGTTCTCAGTCAATTGATTACCCATGTGTTCGGCTGGTACCGCCCTCCCCCCTTCAAAATAAATCTTGACAACTGGGTTTAATGCTCTATTACTGCTTTTATTTAGCTACGAATTTTTTTCTGCTACCTTTCGTTGGTCAAGTCTTTCGGTAGTCAAGTCCAACTAAAGACATCCAAAAGCCATTCTTTACAACAATACAGCTCAACATGATTAAACACGCTGCTTTAGCTTTCTCTATTTGTTTTCTCTCCCTCATTGCTTCCTATGCTCAGACAACAGTCTATGATGGCGGCATAGATAGGGATAGGCCTGATTTTGATAATGGTCTTGGTAACCCCTTCCCAGGATGGTCAAACGGAACTCCTACAGGAGGATCTGTTGGAGAAATTAATGGTAGTTACGACACGAAAACCTTCGTGCAAACTGGCCCAGGTCAGAACGCTCCGCAAAATCAACTTAATTTTTCTTTTGATGTAAGTGATGCGGCTAGTGGAGATGTTGTCATCAACCATACCGCTGGTGAGCTCCGAGCATCTCAAGACACAACCGGTGGACAAGGTGAAAGTGCAACTGGAAGAATGAACATTAATGGTCAATCCCCCCCCGGAGCACAACCAACTTACAGTAACATTATCTGGAATCAAAATGGCGGTGATATTTTTCTGCAATCTGAGAACAACTTCAACACTACTTCAACTAGTTTAAGCATTGGCATAGGTGGAGTTCCGACTACCCATATATACAACTTGAATTCAGGATCAATTCGCACAAATGATATTATTGCTCCATCAGGAGGCCCTATCGTCCAGGTTTCATCTAATTATATAAATCTTGGTAATGACACTTTTGGCAGAAGAACAATTTTCACTCAAAATGGTGGGCTCATTGATAGTTTTGGATTCAATACTAACGCGCCCGCTGGCGCTCCTGTAGGAACTGAATTTTCTATCCAACTTCTTGGAGGAGAAATGAACAATGCAGGCGAGATTAGAATTGGCGGTCAGTCTCCGAGTGCCACTCCTTTACGGGTTGGTGGAGACCACATAATCCGCTTTAATCCTAACTATTCCGATACACTGCAAACTTCTACTGGCATTGATACACCCTTTTGGGGGCCTGCAGCAGATTCAAATGGAACTCCCGCTCTTCTTTATGTTGACGCTGATTGGTCTGGATTTTGGAAGCAAGAGGGATATTCTGGCCAAGATTGGCGTGACTTGTTTTTAGCTCGATTTGTAATACCAGATACTGAGGGAATTGGAAGAGCCCCCAGATTATTTTTGCCTGGAGTGGGTGTGATTAACACGATTGAAGAATTTGATGCAAACTTTGAAATTTTCAATGCGGAGGGGGCAGGTGAAGGTACTGGCTTGCGTCTCAGAGGCGGTGCGACAATTCCAGAGCCAAGCTCAGCACTTCTCCTCTCCTTGGGAGCACTCTCTTTTTACTTCAGGCGCAAGAGATTGAGTTCTGGCAGTAAATAATCTTGCTCTGAGAGTCATATCTATATCTAAAAATAAAAAGCTCTTAGAATAAAAGGTTTGTTCCTTATGGGCATCTCTAAGTACCTAGCTTGAGGCTTCAAGGCAGCAATTTTTTCTCTGGTGAGGCAATGACTTTTTCGCGCCATCCTGATGATACCGCGGATTGTCATCAACGAGGCCAGAGGAAAAAAGGGCAAGTTGAAGCCAATAGGAGGTTCTTAGAGGTGCCCTTAATATTCGGAAACATAATGGTTAAACTCTGCACTGAGGGGCACCGTCTCTAGGTAAAACCAAATTTTTGAAAAAACTCATTTCCCTAAACAAAATCCTGCCTTAGCGACGTAAGCTTTAGATATTATGCGTAGAATTCAACCATCCCCTTCTCTTGTCTCTTCCTTGCAGATTGATCGCCGTTGTTTAGCGTTTGCAGCTGCTGCTTCATTGGCAGGCCAAGCCTTTGCTCAAGCCGCTGCTCCAGCTCAAGTTGAAGAAGCGCAGATTGAGGAGGCAGAAGAAGTCGATCCGGGTGCCTTGGCCAATGAGTTAGTCGTCAATGCGGATGCCCCCGCTCAAGAGCTAGGGGAAGAAGCCGCCGAAGAAAAGCTCTCTCAGCTTGAGAAGATTCGCCAAATTGCCTCGCAAAACTCGGTCATGCCTCCCAAGCCAATTGGCTCTGGAGTTGATTTGGGCTTTCTCGAACTTGGCGTTGACCAGCGCCCAGCGGTCTCGGAACTTAAAACTGATCAAATTCGCGCTGAGTTGGAACGCTTGCGCATCGAAGATGAACTCCGCAAAGCGCGTCTTGAAGCCCGCATGGCTCAAGAAAAGCTGGAGTCCGCGCAAGCTAACCGGCTCACAGAAACTTTGGAGGCTCAAGCTATGCAAGCTGCTGCTGAGCTGCGCTTTGGTAAGCTCGAAGAACTCACCTTGCTTAGCTCCCAGCGCGAAGCTGCGGCCATGGAAAAAGATCTGCTCGAAGCACAAGCAAAGTCCCAGCAAATGCGCGACACTCTCGCTCGCATGGAAGCCAAGGCTCAATTCAATGCCATTGAAGACGAAATCAAGGTTCTCGACAAACAGCGCGAATCTCGCCTGCTGGCCAGCCGTGAACCCACTTATCTGGAGAATCCCTTGCGCGAAGACGGCACCTTAGTCATCAGCGACAGGCGCATCCCCCTCAACGGCCCGATTATGCAAAGCACGGCCACTTTCATGGGCGAGCGCATCCAGTTTTTCAATAATCAGGACACCGAAAAGCCGATTTTCATCGTCATTGATTACAGCCCAGGAGGCTCTGTGGCGGCAGGCTACCAGATTTTAAATGCCATGGAAAGCTCTGATGCCCCCATTCATGTGGTTGTCAAAAGCTTTGCTGCGAGCATGGCTGCCTGCATCACCACCTTAGCTGATGAGTCCTACCTCTTGCCCAATGCGCGCCTGCTCCATCACCAGATGTCTTGGGGTCAGTGGGGCAATCTTTCCGACCAGCGCGATCAAATGAGGCGCTCGGAAGAAACCTGGGTGCGCCTCGCAGGCCCCATTGCCGAGGTCATGGGCGTTACCTTGGATGAGTTTATTGAACTCATGTACGAGAATTCCTCAGACGGAGACTGGATGGAATACAGTGACAAGGCCATCGAATTAAAGTGGGCGAAGAATGTCGCTCAAGAAATTGAAGAAACAGCCCTGCTTGAACACCCCTCGCGCAAAGCAAGCGATGAACAAAGCGCGATTTTTGCCCAACGCACTCCAGCGATGAACTCCCTACGAGCGGCTTTTGATGAGCAGCCATTTGCCAATCTTGAAGAACAGCGTGACAAACGCGGTGAGCCCTTCGTGCTTCTCCCCCGCGCCAATCCAGCTGATCAGTTCTACCTCTACAATCCAGATGGCTACTACCGCCATCACCCCGAGGAAAACTAAAGGGCATCTCTAAGAACCTAATTTTTGGCTTCCGCGCAGCAATTTTTCCATCTGGCGATGAACAGACAATCATTGCCATCCAAGTGAAACCAAGGATTTGCCTCAGACAAAGCCAGAGGGAACAAGAGCAAGTTTAAGTCAAAAGTAGGTACTCGAAGGTGCACTCGAATCAAAGAGAAAAAAATCAAGCAGCTTGGGGTAAGCCCACATCCCTGAGCGACCACCGATCTTTGCCTCATCCGCTCAAGATTGTATTGACAATGCCCCATTCACGGGCATACTGCATATCCCCATGGAACTCATCTATGACCTTAGCTTAGTTGCACTGCTCATTGTCAGTGCCTTGATGATTTTGCTTGTGCTGATGCAAAAGCCCAAACAAGAGGGCTTAGGTGCTGCTTTTGGAGGCGGCATGACCAACGAAATGTTTGGCGCCCACACGGTCACTGTGTTACAGAAAGGCTCGGCTGGATTAGCGGTGATCTTTTTTGTCCTGCTCATCGTCATCGCCAGCGTTGGCTCTTCCCTACAAGCCCAAAAAAACCACAGTGGCGACGACCAGCCTAGCCTTGAGGAATACCAAGACCTTGCCGGCGAAACAGGCGCAGGCGCAACTGCAGCAGGACTTGTGAACGAAGTTCCCACAGACCCAGCTGCTGGACTCGTGGCTGGAAGTGTAGAGACTGAATCTGATGCTGACACCGAAGAGGCAACAGCAGAGAATGCCGCTTCCCCAGCTGACAGCGGAGACGCAGCTTCGCAAGAAGCAGCCACAGAAGAAGGCTCAAGTGGTTCGAGCGAAGAAATTGCCCCTGAAAGCGGCCTCTAAACTATCCGCTGTTTGTTTTAAAGACAATTTTTTGGACTTTCTCCTTTCATCTTCGCTTACTCTTCACTTGAGGCTCTCGGGAAAAAATGCCCATCTTCCCTACCTCGCCCAAGCAAGCTCTCTTCCTGCTAGAAATCAGGCTAGTTTCTAGCTAGACACCATTCTCTAGCTTTGAAAGGATTGCTCAAAAACCTAAGCCAGAACCTCAGTGTTTGGTCGGTGCTTGCAGCGCAGGGAATTTTGCGCCTCCTGCCGCTTGAGGCCGTTTGGAAATTTGGTGCGTTGGTGGGAACGCTGGTTGGCTGGCTACTGCCAAAGTATCGCCTTTTGGTCAAAAATAACCTCCAGCGAGCACTAGGCGATAGCCTCTCAGAACGAGAACTGCAGCGCATTGCCAAAGCACACTTTGCCCATCTAGGCGGGAATTTACTGAGCGGCTTTCGCTTGAGCACCATGAGTGCCGAGCAAGTGGAACAGCGAGTCGACTTACAAGGCCGAGAACTACTCGAACAAGCCGGCGCCAAGGGCAAAGGAGTCGTGCTGGTCTTAGCCCATCAAAGTTGCTGGGAGCTGCTCTCACAAATGCGTTCGCTTAACACGCTGGAAATCCCCGCTGCGATCATTTACCAAAGCCTGCGCAACGAAAAACTCGATGCACTCATTGCCCAGCAACGCAGCCGCCGAGGCTACCGCCTGCTGGCTCGCAAACAAGGCTTCCACCAAGCTATCAAGCAACTACGAGAGGGAGGCATCGTCGGCGTACTCAGCGACCAGCACGCCGGCAATGCAGGCACTTGGATGCCCTTTTTTGGCCGGCTGGCCTCAACCACTACGCTGCCCGCCCTGCTCGCTCGGCGCACCGGCGCACAATTGGTGCCCGTTTCCGTGCGCACCGAACGACCTGGCCACTGGGTCGTAAACATCGGAGAGGCCATCGACCCAGAGCAAGAAAAAGTAAGCGGCGAGGAACTCACCTTGCGCCTGAGCCAATGGCTCGAACAACGCATCTTAGAAAAGCCCGAAGACTGGTTCTGGGTACACCGCCGCTGGAAAACCCCCACTCCAGATTTTCTCTGGACCGCTCCGAAGAGAAAGCCAGAAGTACACGCCCTTGAACAAGAAACCAAGCCCCTGCGCGTGCTGCTGCGCTCACCAAATTGGCTGGGAGATGCCTGCATGGCGCTGCCCTTGGCACGTGCCTTGAAAGCTGGTCGCCCCCAGCTGCACCTCAGCGTGCTGTGCCGAAAAAATTTGCAGCCCTTCTGGCAAGAGCAAGCCGCCATCGATGAGGTCGTCGCCATCGAGCCCAAGGCCTCCCCATTCCAAGTGGCGCGGCAACTCAAAACCCTCTCCCCCTTTGATGCCGGCATTCTCTGCACCAATTCCACCCGCTCCGCATTGGAAATGGCGCTTGCCGGGGTAAGCCCGCGCTACGGCCACCTCGGCCAATTTTTGCGCCAGTGGCTGATTGAGGAAGTCCCCAAACAAGCCCCAAGAGCAGAGTCGAGACACCAGGTTGAGCACTACCTGGACTTAGGCAGACTAGTCGGCGCGGACTGCGCGCGCGCAGAGTTTTTCCAGCCAGTACAAGGCGAAATCAAACTCCAGAGCCCCGAACTTTCCCCCCCCGAACTCCCCCCCCCTGAACTTCGTGTGGGCCTCGTCTGTGGAGCGGAATATGGCCCTGCCAAACGCTGGCCTATCGAACGCTTTATCAGCTTAATTGAGCGCTTAGCCAAAGTCTATCCAGAAGCAAAATTCATCCTCTTTGGCGTACCTGCAGAAGCTGAACTCGGTGCCCAAATTGAGTCTGGACTTGAGCCCGAACTCGCCCAAGACCGCGTCCTTAACCGCATTGGCAAAACCAACTTGGCCGAAGCCATGGAAGAATACCGCACTTGCCGAGTACTCATCGCCAACGATACAGGCGGAATGCATCTCGCCGCCAGCTTGGGAGTTCCCGTAGTGGCCTTATTTGGTTCCACCGAGCCAGCAAAAACTCGCCCGCTTGGACGGCAGCATCGCATCATTCGCCATCATGTCGCTTGCTCACCCTGTTTCTTACGCGAATGTCCGCTCGATTTTCGCTGCATGAAGGCCATTGAAGTGGAAGAAGTAGCCACTGAGGTAGAAAAATTACTTAATCATTCCGAAATAAATTGAAAAAGCCGTGATTTTGGTGAATAATTAAGTCATTGAATGCGTAGTTAACTACACCTACATGTTCAGAACTTGTTTTATTTTCATCCATCCTTGTTTGAGAAGCTCACGAATTAGTTCTTAACCTTTCACCTCATTCCCCTTAAATCTAGTGTCTGATTCAACCTTTGCCCCAAAACTTTCGCAAGCTGCAGCTTTAGCTCATGAAGTTCAAGCGCCAGCTGAACCCCAAACTAAACAGCGCTCAGCCAGTACCGCTCCGCCCGCGTTAAGCGATGAAGGCGTCAAATCCCAACAAGAATTTGAGCGCATCGTTGCCGATTACCAAGAAGACCTGTTTCGCTTTGCCCTGAGCTTGGCCAAAAATTCTGCCGATGCCAGTGACCTCGTTCAAGAAACCTACCTGCGCTTTGCCCGCAAAGGCCGCCAAATTCGCGACATGTCCCGCGTCAAAAGCTGGCTTTTCACCACCCTTTATCGCCAATACTTGGCTACTTACCGCCGCCGCACCAAATTCCCCCATGTGGACATTGACGAGATTCGCCAAGATTCCTTCGCTTCTCCCGAGCAAGTCTCTCGCGGCACCGAAAGCCAAGTCGTCATCGAGGCCATGCAGGAATTAGACGAAAAATACCGCGCACCACTGTCCTTGTTTTTCATCGAAGACATGAGCTACAAAGACATTGCCAAAGTCCTGCGCCTGCCCATGGGTACGGTGATGAGCCGCTTGCACCGCGCCAAAAACATGCTGCGCAAAAAACTCGAAGTGCAGCTTGAAGGCAGCTAGGCAAGCAGCGAAGCCTTGGTATAGACTATCCTCAAGCTAGCTTGAGTTTATCTAGCCAATCGATCCACCGATGCGCATAGCTTTTCCTTGCAGAGCTGGTCAACGGCTCACCGGAGTGGCCATAATTTTGACTCCAGAGGGCATCTCCGAGCCTCCCGCTGGCTCGATAGTGACCAAAATTTCCTCTGTCTTCGCCTCTTGCGCTACTTCCTCTGGCAACATGATTGTCAGCGTTCGTGAAGACGGGTCCCCCACCTTGGCAGATACCATACCCAGAGAGGTAATGTCGGTGGGCTCTTTTGCCCAAACCTGATAAACTAAGCCATTCTCGAGCACGGGAATCCCATCCCAGCGCAAGCGCCCAACCCCTGCCAGAGCATCCCAAGCCAAGACCGACTGGCCAGCATTGCGCCCATCCACGGCTTGCATACTCACAATTTGCGCCAAGCCTACAGCACCGCCCTTAATCAATTCAGCTGATATTTCCGAGAGTTCCTCATACTTTGCCTGCAAAGCCAGATACTCATCTTCAGCTTGAATAAGCTCTCTGCGCAAAGCAGCATTTTCTTCCATCGTGCTCACAATCTGCCGCGCTTCGAGACTTTGTTGTTCAATTTGCTCCTCCTGCAGGACGGCAAGTTGGCTTTTGAGATCTTCCTGCTGCCTAATCGCAGAAGCCGCTTGAGTTTGCGCAGTCTGTAAATCTTGAACCTGCGTATCAAACTTGGATTTCTCCTCCTCTGCTTTGCCCATCATCCAAAAGCCCCAGCCCACTCCGAGCACACCCAAGGTCCACGGGATAAAGACGAGCCAATTAGTGGGCGGCTTGTAGCGGAGCTGTTGGCTGCTCTGCTCAGGAGAAACGCCCTGCTCCCAAAGCTGCTCTGCAGAGACCTTCGGCTCAATGCGCCTGCTAGCGCTAGCCTCGACTTCAGCCGCACGGTTCTCCTCAAAATTCGCAAGCTCTTGGCCTTCCCCAGCCTCAAGCAGAGCCAGTTCTTGCGCAGACAAGGCGCTTTCCTCCTCAAGCACAACGCGCTTGACTGGTGTAGGCGGCTGAAACCCCTTTGGCAAAGCCATCTGCTTGGGTGCCTCTCCAGCTTTTCTGCGCGCTGGAAGCAGCCCAGACTTTTTTGTTGAAGGATTTGAAGGCGCAGAGTTTGAACCAGATTTAAGCTCTGCTAAATCTTCGGCTTCGGCCTGAGAAGCAGGGCGCTGCTCGAGTTCTTCAAGTTCTTTGTCTTGGGACATCACCTATACCTTGCCAAAAGTTACGTAAAAAGCCAGAGGCAAGTTCGTTCGTTTGAAAATAGAAAAACACCCATGGTCGGGGAGACAGGATTCGAACCTGCGACCCTCTGGACCCAAACCAGATGCGCTACCAGACTGCGCCACTCCCCGATAGACCTAGGGTGGTCAAGAGCAAATAAAATGCCCCATTATTCTCCACTTAGCAAGTCTTTTTTTCCTTGGAGTGCCTCGAAGCAACTTCCAAGGCGTAGTAACTCAAGACAAAATCCGCCCCTGCGCGCACAATGGCAAGTAAACTTTCCTCAATGGCCGCCTCGCGCTCCAGCCAGCCAGAAGCTGCCGCCGCTTCAATCATCAGGTATTCGCCACTGACTTGGTAAGCTGCCAAGGGCAAGTTCGTCTGCTCTTTGACTCGCGCAATCACATCCAAATACGCCCCCGCAGGCTTAACCATGAGCATGTCCGCCCCCTCCGCCTCATCCAACGCCGCCTCGCGCAAGGCCTCACGCAGATTGGCAGGATTCATCTGATACGACTTCTTGTCGCCCGCCTTCGGCGCAGAATCCAAGGCCCCGCGAAATGGCCCGTAAAAACTACTCGCATACTTGGCACTGTAGGCCAAAATCCCCGTCTTTTCAAAGCCCGCAGCGTCCAAAGCCGCCCGAATTGCGCCAATACGCCCATCCATCATGTCCGAGGGCGCAACCACATCCGCCCCCGCCCGCGCATGGCAAAGCGCCTGCGCACAGAGCCGCTCCACCGTCTCATCATTGAGCACCTCCACCTCACCGCGCTCGTTGAGCCGCACAATACCATCATGCCCTGCCGAGCTATACGGATCAAGCGCCACATCCGTCATCACCGCCAGACTAGGCGCTGCCTGCTTCACCACCGCAATCGCCCGAGGCACCAACCCTTGAGCATCATCTGCAGCACTGCCGCGCTCATCCTTTAGCTCCTCCGCAATTTTGGGAAACAAAATCACCGCCGCCAAGCCCGCCTGCTCAATTTTGCGAGCCTGAGCGGCCAAGCCCCTCAAACTCCAGCGAAACTGCCCCGGCAAGCTCTCCAAGGCCACATCCTCGGCATCTTCATGGATAAACAAAGGCTGCACCAACTGCGCCGGATGCAGTCGAATCTCACAAGCAAGTTCACGAATACTAGCCGAAACTCGATTTCGGCGAGGCCGCGCTCGAAGGTTAAGTGAATTCATCACCAGCTACTGGAACTCTATTTGAGAGCAGAAGCAAGCTTGTTTAGGCCAAACACTGGGGTAAATTCATTCTAACCGATGCCAAGTCCAGCCCTGAAACTCCACTACCCAGAGCAACTTCCCGTCAGCGAGCGGCGGGGGGAGGTTTTGGCTGCCCTCAAGGCTCACCAAGTTGTGCTGGTCTGCGGTGAGACTGGCTCGGGCAAGACTACTCAACTGCCCAAAATTGCTCTTGAAGCCGCCTGCTCCCGCTTGGGCACGGACTCTGAAACTGGCTTGCCCGCCAGTCGCGCCCGCCTTGCCTGCACCCAGCCACGCCGTCTGGCAGCTTCGAGCGTGGCGCAGCGGGTGGCGGAGGAATTGGGCGTGAAGTTGGGCGAGGAGGTCGGCTACCAAGTGCGCTTCCAACGCCTCTTTGGGCAGAAAACCGCCCTCAAATTTATGACTGAGGGGATTTTGCTTGCTGAAATCGCCCGCGACCCCCAACTCAAAGGCTACCACACGATCATCCTCGATGAAGTCCACGAGCGCTCCAGCCACATGGACTTCCTGCTCGGCTACCTAAAAACTCTGCTGCCCCA
>JAOXNJ010177330.1:0-10541 GCA_028566655.1 Metis holothuriae
TCTTCTTTGTCAGTAAGTTTTATTCCGGGTAGCAATTCTGCTAATAATGTTCCGGGATAAACTTTATTAACTTTATATGGACCGTACCATTTTGCTGTAAACTTCTTATGTCGTTTCTTAAAGGTCATTTTCTTGATCAAAATGAGATCATCTACTTTATATTTAGGGTCGTTATGTGATTGTCTTTTAATAATAATAATAATAAACGAAAGCGTTTAGGAATCCGCTTACTTACATCTTTGTAGTTCCCATAGCACCTTTGTTGGCTCAAACAGCGCCGCACTTCTTCGGGGAATTGAGACTCGTGATCGGTAGCGATCAAGGCAATGGAGTCTATGTATCCTTTGCTTGCATGTACCAAAGCCTCGACGCGGCAACAGTACGTTTGCACCGCCGGTTTGATCAAAGTTCCTTTGTTAAGATAAGACATTGTAATTGTAATTGTAATTTATTTTACCCCACAACCTATCGTGTGAGGTAGGGTCCCTCGCTGGACTAGTCCATTTTCTGCGAGGGCCCAATTTCTTGGCATGCCAGAAAGGGCAATCCCCTATCTGGCTACATGGACACTTTAAATGACACATTATGTGATAGTCAATGGAAAAGAGAAGGACATATAAAGAGGAAAAGGAAAAGGAAAAAAAAAATAGGATGAAAGATACACACCGGGCGCTTCGAGCATTTAAAGATACAAGCCGTTGTTCCAGGTAAGATATAACAATTTCCATATATGGACTTAGTGGAGGGAGAGAGGTAGCAGTTATCAGCAGTTGCATTATATCGGCTTAGCCCTTAACCTACTAGGGGGAGTGTATGACTGATCTGGAAGAGACTACTACCTACTTTTAACCAAATTCCTCCTTAGACAGCCCTTTAAAAGCTTAATTTGATTATTATGTCCCTCCCAGACCTTTGATTTTCTGTTCTCATTCCAGACTTTGGGAATCGTAAACAACCCTTGTTTTTGGAACTGGTCTAAACGAAGTTTGGGTGTTTTAAAAAGCTTGAATATGGGATCTCGAACTTGGGAGCGCAAATTAGTTCTGGCTTTAATATCCTCTTGGAGTATTTCCTTCAGAATAGCCGGCGCTTTCCCTCTCAGATCACTGATAACAATGTCCAATATTTGGTATACAAACACATTTTCTACCGAGAGTAAATTGTGGTTATTGAAAATGGGTTCTGTGTGCGCATTGTAAGTGGCACCAACTACCAATCTTAAAGCTTTTTTTTGTATTATTTTTAAAGGGTCTAAGTACGAGGCCTTGGCTCTGCCCCACACAGCATTCCCAAAGAGAATACGTGAATTGATCAAGGCATGAAATATATTTAATTTGCCTTCCAGTGGGAGTAAGTGTTTAGTTCTCCTCAGAGCAGATACTGCTGGTGCAATTGCTTTGTGTGTACCCTGTATGTGCTTATCCCAGTTTAACTTATCATCGATCCATAGACCCAGATATTTATATGCAGTCTCCTCATTTCCCTTTCCGGCCCACTGGAGTACTTGCTTGTCGATCTTGATCTCCACTCTATGATCCCAGATGGCCCCATTTGGTGTACGAAACCCCATCAATCTACATTTTTTCACATTGATTGCGATTTTATGCATTTGCAACCATTTACTTATTCTATTAACTAAGTCCTGCATTTTGCAACAAGCTTCAGCTTGTGAGTTGCCTATTTGCATGGCAGATGTATCATCGGCAAACAGAGTGATGCCTGTGGGTAGAATCTCTGTCAATGAGGATATGTATATTCCAAACAGTGTTGGTGAAAGAACAGCTTGTGGCACGCCTACTATTATCACACAGAAATCACTAATCACGTTATTTACCTTGACTGCCTGTGTTCTATTGGATAGATAGCTACGATATCACTGAACTGTCTTACTCGGCAGCCCTAGATTACGCAGTTTCTCCAGCAATATATCATGATTCACTGTATCAAAGGCTTTTCTGTAATCCAAGAATAGGCATAGTGGAAACTTCTTATCTTGTAAAGCTTTTGTTACTTGTGTAGTGATATCTAACTGAGCGTGTAATGTACTCCTACCTTTTGTGAAGCCGTATTGTTTATCATTAATATAACCATTCGCATTTAGAAAGTCGGTAAGCCTGTGCAGCATAATACCTTCGTATAACTTAGCTAATGGTGATAAGATACTAATGGGTTGTAGGTCTTCAGCTAGACTGCTGTTCTTCACTTTGGTGAGTGGCGTAACTAAGGCTTGCTTAAGCGCTTCTGGATAAAAGGCTTCTTCCCAAATGAGCTTAAAAATGTGGGCAATAGGACCTATTATAGCTCTGAACGTGTGTTTGATCATTCTTGGTGATAGGCCATCAGCTCCTATAGATTTTTTGGGTTTCATTTTATTACATGCACGCTCTATGTCCACTGGGGAGGGGCACATGTCATCATAGGGAAACACGTCGTCGGCATCCCTATTCGGTATCTCTGTAAATGCTACCTCCTCTATGTTCTTAACCACTTCATTCCCTATAGTAGCAAAGTGTTCGTTCAACAGGGCTGCTTTGGAAACATCGCTCCTTGCTTGTGCACCATGTCTATTGACCACAACAGCAGGAAGGGATCCTCCACTATGTTTCGGCACCTGGTCCATAGCTTCCTTCACTAGCATCCAGCATTTCCGTTGATCAGACTTATTATTCTTTAACTCCCTACCATAGTACTCCTTTTTGGCTATTTTGACTTTAGTTCTGTATTTGCTAATAAATTGATTGACTTCGTAACTGCTTTTTTTGCCTAGCTTTTTTGCTCTAAGAAGTTTGAATTTCTTCTTCCTAAATGCCAGTAAATCCATCTGACTTTTCCAGACGTCTGACTTTTCCAGACCTCTGACTTTTCCAGATGTCTGGCATTTCCAGATGTCTGACTTTTCCAGATGTCTGACATTTCCAGACGTCTGACTTTTCCAGACATCCTGACTTTTCCAGACGTCTGACTTTTTCAGACGTCTAGCCAATCCTAATAACCTGACAACTCTTGGGGTTTGGAAATAAAAACAAGGGAGGAAGAGAGGCCCAGCCTCAGTTGAGGCTTCCACTTCCCAATTTTCACCTCAACCCACCACCCCACACCACATCACACCACAACACACCACAACTTTTCCCCTGCAGAGAGTCGTCATCGCGCTTGCCTTGGAGTCTGAGGTACGAGGTAGGAACCATTCTCTTTTTGTTTTATTGCATTGGCAACTTGCTCCCATGTCCTCCACGGGCCCCGACGACATCGCTCCGGAGGAGGGATCCTTGCCGAGATATTCTCTCAGATATGGCAGGGAGCGCATGGGGGCCCGACGTAACAGAGCCTATTACCACAGCTTAGACGCCCTCAGAAGGGCGCATGACCAACTCTTTTCGGAGAGACCTCAAGTCTTTACTACATTTAGGTAGGGCCGGCCCCCCCATCATGCCCTTACATACTTTGCTTGAGCTCTAGAACTAGGGGGCCCTCCTTCTTTATTCTAGGCCCGTGGCGGACACCTCAAACAGGTTTTTGGAGATCGTCGTTTGCTTTCCGGCCGCCTACGGCTCTCGACTTCAAGTTTTAAGGCACGTCTTTGCTTGCGCCTTAGAAGAATACGGCGAGGGCTCGTTTGAATTGACCCTCACAGCCAACGTCGTTCTCGAGTCTTCGGGCGGGGACAGGGGCTCCGGGGCTCCCAAAACGTGCCAATTGTCAGTTTACTACGGCCAGGACTTTAGTCAACTAAGCAGCCGATCGAGTAAAATATCTTTGCTCACCTCAGGCTCCACTTCCATTTGTTCCTCCAGAGACCTCGAGGCCTGCCTTAGGTGCTATTCTCAAGTTTTCGATACCGACTATATTGCTAGTTTGTTCGAAGGCATCCTTGGCCAAAACAGCGGCGTCCGCGTGGCTTTTGTCATTAATTCGGTGTTCATTCTCAGGCGCATCGCCACGCTCGGTCGAGGCCCGAGAGTAGGCTATCAAAGGCAAGGACTCGATTCTTCATAGAAACGACCTAGCTATCCGCCCGTAGCCTCCTTATGTGGTCCGCCGAAACGGAAACAATCCTTTTAGCCGAGCTAGGCGCCATGGGAGCTTTGCGGGGCAACCTAGAAAAAACTTTTATTTTTACCCTTGGAGCATGATATGGCTCCCAAGTATCAATCGAAGCCTCTCAATGGATTTCACATTTACAAGTTGTATTTAAGCAAGATGATGGCGCCGGATGCATGTTTCTCCAACGAATTTATATGCGAAGAGCCGGTAATGCGGTCCTTTTTTGGCCCCCAGGAGGAATCTCCCAAATACTTTTCGTTGGCTTTGCCCATCGATTTAAAACGACTGTCCATGGTCTGCGCCAAGTCGTTTGTGTTGCTGTCGCTTCATAAAACTAAAAATCGGGCCCAAATTATCAAATATTTCGACTATCGCATCGCCGAGGAACTCTTCGGGGATCACAATAAAAGAGAAAACGACAATTGGCTTGAGCTTACCAGGGACACCTACGACCGAGCTCACAGCCTTTATTACCTTATGGATTGGGAAGCCGCCAAAGCACCTCGAGGAGGCAGGACGGCTCCCCCAAAGAGACATCGAGGATGCATTTATCAAATTCCTCCCTATAAAGCCTTTCATTATCAACCACTGCAACTAGATCGGAAATTAATCAACGAACGCATATGTGATGTACGACGTGGTTTTCGAGGCGATTTCAGCGGGGCTTTGCGGGAAGTGCTCTTCTATTTTTTGGCACCACCCCCTGTCAGGAAAAAAGCCTTGAATAAAGAACTGAGATTCAAAGTCGTGGGAGGAGAAACCAAGAGCAATGGGGAGTGAGTCGAGCCGACCTCGATCAAGAGAGGCGAGCTCGAACGGGCCTTTCGAGACCCTCGAGATTTTTGGTGGGGGTTCGTAGACGCGTTCCTGGACTCGCCCGAGATACACAGGTTAAAAGAATACTATAATGAAAAAAGCAATTACAAAGAATGGCCGCGGCCCGCCTTTCCCAGCGAATTCCTGGTGTTGGCACATTTAGGTGTCGAAAACGGGGCCCTGAAACACCGGGCTCTGGATCCCAAGAAACAATTATTTACCACCTTGATGGTGTTAGAAGGAGGGCCTTTATTGTTCGAATGGTCTAAAAGCTGGGTCATCGTCTTGAGCCCTGGGGGCAAGTTATATCGACCCGGCGCAGAACTCGAAGAATCGGTCATTGGGAGGCAACGGGAACGACGCGAGGGGCTCTGCAGACCTTTAACCACCGTTTCGACTTCGATTCGCCAATTGACGTGCATGTTAGAAAGCCAAGGGGTCATTCGCGGCGTCGAAACCTGGCGGGCAAAACGAGAGGAGGCCGACAACATTGGTGGCGGCGACGACAGCCGCATTCGATCCCAGTTAGAGAAAGAAGCCGTTAGGGCCCGGGGCGCCAATAACGGCTACAACGAAGATTGGGGGCATTACGATGACTCAGAGGACGACGCCACCAAAGAAGAGGAAAGCGAAGAGGAAGAAGACGAAGAAAAAGAAGAAGGTGGAGGGGGCATGGAGGAGAATGCTTCGAAATGGTTCCCTCCTTGTCGATGCTGCTCCTGCTCCGAGTCCATCAAATTTAAAGACAACATGAAGGCCTACTGACCCTCCAAGGTAATGTTTTATACTGGTTGCTTATCTCTCCCCCCTCATATCCTTTGTCATGCGCTTCCCATACAGCTTCTTCCTTTTTAGTTATACGCCTCGGACTTGGACTTGGAGGAAGCCCTCGAATGGGTTGGCTGGTTGACCCCGCCCCTTAAACGGGCCTTGGCGTTATGCGCAACCTTATCCTGTGCATCCGTCGATATCGAATCGACCACCCACGTCATCAATGCCGACGGGCGACAAGCCAAATTACCGAAAGCGGTTTTTTAGGGCTACCAAGGAGGTCCTCCGTCCGCGGTGCAAAAACCAGTGTTGTGATGCCATCTCGATAACGCAGTCAAACCTCGCCTCAAGGATATGGCCGTAAAAAATGCCGGGGGTGATCCCGTCGTGGAGGAGAAAGACAGAGGTCTCGACGTGCATTTGTGGCGAGGCCTGGCAGTCGCGGAATGCTAACTGTGCCAAGAAGGCGACAAGGCATTTTTTCTTCGTTCAAATGGCAAGGAAACTGACGGCGTTCTTTGGGATGCAATCAACCGATCGCAAACGCAAAACCCCTCCCCTACCAGCGGTGAAGGAGACAGAGGATAATGCGGCTCTCTACCTCTCCTTTTCAAAAGTTATTTGCTTTACGTGCGTGAACGCCAACATCGCGCGCTGCTTAATAAGTATTTTGTGTTAGCTCCCCTGTTCCATTTTTGCCTCGCGCCCGTGTCTCCAGCATTGCCGCTTTTTCCTCGATTACGTTCGCGAGGATAAAACGCATCTGCTTCCACTCATGCCTAAAACAGGCCAGGCCAAACAAGAACGCGGGGGCATCGACGCTTGGAGCAATATCAACCTTTTAGAGAAGCGTAGATTAAAACGTACCCTGGAAGAACGGTGTGAGAAGGAAAATGAAAAAGCTCTAGGCCTTTTGACGTTTGCGCAATGCGAAGCGCTGGCCTTGAGGTCGGCTCAAAAAAGTTGGCCCTCAACCCTATTTGGTCAAATCGAAAAACAACTGTACGAGTTTTGCCGAAAGTATTTCGTCTTCGCGTTTAACGGCACGCGCTATGACTTTCCCCTGCTCGTCGGCGGCCTTACACCGGCCGACGACCGAAGAGGTGACCCCTTTTATGATGACCGCCTCCTCATGCCAAGAGCTATTGGGCAGAGTGGAAAAAGAAGAGCGCAACCAGCCGCCACGGAGTTCCCCCCTAGGCGACGATACGCTGCAGGCCACCCAAAAAAGGCAGGGTCCATCAATACTAGAAGAAAAAGAGGATGAGAAGGATGCTGAATCCCTGGCAGCCGCGCTGCCCGCCAAATTGAGCAGGAAAGAGAAAAACTTTTGCCTCGATTACTTACGATACTGTCGTGAGGTGTTGTCGAGACAGCAAACGACGCCAGTCAACGGCGGCGGCGAAGATGACGACGGCGGCGACGACGACAACCACGCCGCGGTTTGCAAGCACCGAGGACTCGACGACGATGATGCCTCCTCCGACGCTGCCGGCGACCAAGAGGAGTCGCGGTGGCCTCCGCTTCTCACCATCGAGAAACTAGTCCATGCCCTAAGGGGTGGAGGCCAAGGGGGTCCTCGAGGCGGCGGGGTGACCCTGGCCGTAGCAAAACAAGGGCGAGGCATTGCCAATTTTTCTTTTCAGAAGGAGTTCATCTTCCTATGGACGCTACTAAGCTCATCAGTCCGGGATTTTTGCTGGCCAAACTAGCTAAAACCTCCGGGCTCGTGGAATCCAAATCGGTGTTCCCCTTTGAGTCTTTAACCGATGTAACCTATCTGCTTCAACCCGAGCTACCACCTGTCAACAATGCGATGTGGGAAAGTCGATTGATGGATGGAATGGCACCGCCCAAAGCAGACATCGAGCGAGCTCTCTCGACCTTCAAATCTATGAAATTGACCAATGTTGGTCAATTCCTGAAGCATTACCATACACTGGACGTGCTTCTCTTACAACAGGCAGTTCTCAAACTCTTCCGGTCTTTTGAGAAGAGCTTCGACTGTCATCCTCTGCAAACGCGCAAAACCACGGTCGCCGCGTTAAGCACACATGGCTCCCAACTATTTCCTTTCAAGAACAAGAAGCATGGCTTGACGTGCGTCAATAACGCGCCTCTCTATAATCTTCTCAAACATTCTTGCCACGGCGGTCTGACGCAAGTATCGCGCACCGAAGCGCTGCCTCGGGAACGAGCGCCGGAAGAGGGCGGCGGCGCTCAACACGGGCTTGCCGACATTAACGCCCACTGTAGCGGGAAAGTTGAACCTGAAATGAGTCTCGCGATCGCGTTTCGCGATCCCCGTCGCGGCCGCCGCGACAACGCCCAAAGTGGCAAGTTAAAATTGGAGGGTAAATTTGCTGGGGGCTCTTTAAAACCACCAAATCCTACATTTTGTTCCCCTTTGAGCTCGCGGAGCGAGGCGAAGCTTTGGGGGGTGGCCCCGCCTATGGGCCCCATCACCGAGATAGAACCCAGACACGTGAAGCGCCGCCTTTTATTATAGGAGACCCGAGAGAAAACCAGAACGCCCACCCTCAGGCCTATACACGTCTTTGATCCGTGCCGAAGCGTTTGCAAGAGCGTCTCGTTCCTGATCATTTTAGGCAAGACGATCACCCCTGCAACGTGATCATGCATTGGGCTTTGGCCCTGACTTCTGGGCTCGACATGGTGATCGGACTACAGTCAAGGAAAATCGCTACGGCCATTAATATTAAACGAAGAACCGAGGTACGTAAGCAGCTAAACTAGCCCTTTCCACCCTCATTAAATTATATTTGACCTTTGTTTTATCATCAACAGGATCCAATCCATTCCTTTCCCTTGCCCTCTCGGAGAAGAAACTGTCTTCTTCAGCCCCAAATTGCATCTCTGCGAATACCAACATCTTGGCAACGATGAACATCTCAAGGATGATGATGCTGATGCGCCGCAAGTAGTTGCTGTAGTAGTCCAAGTTGTCAAGCAGTGCAACATCATGGGGAGATGCCATGCAGACAGCAATGTTGAGTGGATTGCAGTGCATAGTGGTCGCCTTTCCTTGCCCCAGGTCCCAAGTGGTTACCTTGGTTTGAACTGGTGCTTTCTGAGCACGGTGCATGGTGGAGGAGGGCAACATTCTAATTCTTCCTTTTTTTAAGTATTTATAGCAGGCTTGACTTTAACAAATCTAAGCCTTTGTCAATTTTTCAAAAACTTGCTTGTATGCTGTCTTTACAAGGCCTGACCTCGGCAGATCAAAGCCAGAGTAAAGATAGATCTTCTTCGTGTTTGGCCATCTGCTCTGGCAATGATAACGTCTCTGACGAGTCCATCCTTGCGTGGCATCACTGCAGCGATCCTAGCAAGCCTCCACTTGCCTCGAGGCAGGTGTGGATCCAAGATGAGTACTGACGCAAGTATTGCGCACCGAAGCGCTGCCTCGGGAAAGAGCGCCGGAAGAGGGCGGCGGCGCTCAACACAGGCTTGCCGACATTAACGCCCACTGAAAACGATGCCTGACAGACCATGGCGGCAAAGGGGTGGGCTGGGAGGAGAGAGGACAAGCGGCGAAGGCCTCCTCCTCCTCCTCTTTTGAGGGTTGGAAGACGCACTTAGAAGCCGCTTGGAACGAGCGACGCGGTCGCTCGGCCATGAATCTCATGTTGCATTATCCCGAAGCGCGACTTTGTCGTTCTCTTTGCGACGATGGCAAAGCCACCTTTGTTGTCGTCCGCGGGAGCGAAGCCCGCCTCGAGTCTTCCTCCTCCTCCTCTTCTTTTTCTTCTACTTCTTCGAGTGAAAGCAACGACGACCCATTGCCAGCAGCCACAGTGGCGACAGCTCGACGTTCTCCTCCTCCTCCTCCTCCTCCTCCTCCGCCTCCGCCTCCGATGACGACGATGACGGCAAGAAGGCCCGGGCGCTGGCAATGCCGATGAGGACGCGAGCGGGCTCGGCAACCGCGCTTCTTCGCAGCTACCGCACCCTTTGCCTCCTCCCGTGCCCCTCAATCTCTGTTGGCTGCCCAAGCAAGCGTGCGGCCAGCCCCATTTCAAGCTCTGATCCGGCAAAATTGGCTCCTCTACTACGATGTGGCTAGCCTCTGCGCCAGCACCGGTAAGTCTCTCTCTCTCTCTCTCTCTCTCTCTCGTTTAGCGCCTACGCGCATGCACTTTTTATCTATTGAAGGGGGAGGAGGAGGAGCACGAACAGTCCCTCTTGTACGCGCCGCGAGACACGTACGGGCGTGGGGCCAACGGCAATGACAAACTGGAACACGTGTTCGCGCAATGGTTGGTGCTGGAAGAATTTGGGGGTGCCAAGAGTAGGCGCATCATCTCTAACTTTCACGCCGGCCCAGGGCAAAGCTGTCTGGGCCTGACGGGGCCGCACCCCCTAAATAGAGCCGATGCAGGTGTTTCGATTCGTCAGGGTCACTGGATCGTGGCTCAATTTCACGGAAGCTTTTATCACTACGTAGGCCATCGGCCCGACTGTCCCCGCAATCCCGCCTATCACGGAACGGGCCCGGCCAGCCTGTTTATGGTATTGGTATTGGTATTGGTATTTTATTTCGTGCTTACAACACAGGAATCGTGCAGGACCGAGGTCCATTTTCTGCACGCACCAGTAACATAGCATAACATAGGGGGAGAGTGGGGAAGGAAGGGGTGAGAAGTGGGGGGGGGTAATGCGTAGGTGCAGAGTAAAGATACTGCATTAGATGAAGAGAAGAGAGTAAGAGAGGTTAGGCAACGCAGAGAAGAGAGAAAGAGTAGCCAGGCAGTGGGGGTTCGCGATATACTGTATACCTCCTTTTTTTGGAGAGGAGAACATGGATGGCTAGAGGGAGCACATCACCCGGTGACTCCTCATTGTGGTAGCCATCTGGATAACTTACTCCGTAGCCTTTGCAGGACCGT
>JAOXNJ010177440.1:0-10538 GCA_028566655.1 Metis holothuriae
AAGAAATCGGCGGTGTCAATTTGTACGCTACCTGGACTGACGGTGTCAGTTTGACGGTGTCAATTTGTCGCCCCCGGCGGTCTGGGGCCACAGACACCGAGTGCATCGCGGCCTGTCTGCAGTTGGCAATATAATCTACTCGTGCCATGACGTCGACATCGTGCTCGTGATGTCCTACGTGTGCCTGATGTGAGAGGAGAGGAGCTTCAACAACATGGGGAGCGTGTTTAACAACCACTTTGTTCTTGCCTCATTGTTGTGTTTGATCGTCGGCCTCGATTTTGTGCATGGTATATTTCTTTACACTTCGTAGTAAGAGAGAAGAGAGAAAATAAGATAAAATATGTGATGTGAAAAGAGTTGATAATGTTTGTAGGTCTGCGTTGCGCGTGCGGCATCGTGCTTGTGGGCAACGACGGGTCGGCGCGCGCGCGCCGCGACTGCAACTCCGACTCGAACGCGTCCCACGTCTTCGTCGAGAACCACGGCTACAGCCTGGACACGTGCGTGACCGAGGGCCAGTGCTACCACGCCATCCACCGCAGAGACGAGGGCCTGAAGGCCGAGTTCAGATGCTTGCCCAAGGCGTTGCTGCAGCCGGCCACGCAGCCCTTCCTTTGCCTGGTGTCGGAGAAGCGCAGGGACGAGGCGCATGCGCAATGCTGCGACGAAAAAGATCTCTGCAATGCCGGACTCGAGCTCAGACTGGAGAATTTCGAGCAAGACAGCGATAATTTCCACTTTTTTCTCTTGATATTGGCTCTCGTTTTGGTCGCTCTCGTCGTCTTTTCAGTGGTGGCGGTCGCAGTGTGGCTCAAGTCGAATTCGAAGATAGGGAAGAACGAGGGAGGTGGCTTTTTCAGTCGATTTCGAGTGCCAACTGATTGCCCTTCGGCCTCTCAGGGCGGCACGCAAACCACGCGAATCTCCTCTCAGAGGACGGCAACAACGATGATGACCAGCACGATGCTGGAGACGCCGTTGTTGCCCTCGGAGAACAACAACAATGAGACCGGCTTGGACAGGAGCACCGGGGACCAGAGTCAGGCCACGACCATCAAGGAGCTTTTGATGGAGAACAGCTACACTGGCTCGGGCTCAGGTCTGCCCTTGTTGGTGCAGAGAAGTGTTGCCAGGCAAATCCAGTTGATTCGAGTGATTGGCCAGGGTCGCTTTGGAGAGGTTTGGCTTGGACGATGGAGAGCTGGACAGGTGGCTGTCAAGATCTTCTCGACACGAGACGAGCAGTCATGGAGCAGAGAGACGAGCATTTATCAGACGGTCATGCTCAGACACGACAATATTCTGGGATTTGTCGCTGCCGACAACAAGGGTGAGCAATTTAGGCCGATTTCTCTCGACCCAACACCTGATTTTGAGTATGTCTCTCTGTACAGATAACGGGATGTGGACGCAGCTCTGGTTGGTGACGGAGTACCACCCGTTGGGCTCGTTGCACGACTACCTCTCCACGCACACGCTGTCGCCGTCGACCATGGCGTCCGTGGTCATGTCCACGGCCACGGGTCTGGCCCACTTGCACATGGCCATCATCGGCACCCAGGGCAAGCCCGCCATTGCTCACCGCGACCTCAAGTCGAAGAATATTTTGGTCAAGAACGATCTCACCTGCTGCCTAGCCGACCTGGGGCTTTGCGTAAAGCACAATTCGGATTCGGACACAATTGACTTGCCCTCGGTGGAAGACAGACAAGTGGGAACGAAACGTTATTTGGCGCCGGAAATTCTCGACACGTCCATAGATCCTCAGACATTCGACTCTTGGAAGCGCGTCGACATCTACGCTTTGGGTCTAGTGCTTTGGGAGGTGGCGTGCAGAACCGTGAGCAGTGACAGTGAGAGCGGCTGCGAGATTTACCAGCTGCCCTTCAGTGAGCACGTGCAACATGACCCCAGTCTGGAGGAGATGAGGGACATCGTTTGCCGGCAACAAATCAGGCCGACGCCAGCAGAGAGATGGAAGAGCTCCGAGGTAAGTCCTTTTATTCAGCAATCAGCAATTTTATCCAAAATCGGCCTTTTAGAAAGGAGAACGCCCTAAATAGATTTTCATTTAAACGGTTTGGTTGTTGTTGCAGCACATGACGTTGCTGTGGAACGTGATGCGCGAGTGTTGGTACGCCGATCCGACTTCGCGTCTGACCGCCTTGCGAGTAAAGAAAAGCTTGTCACAGTTGTTCACCATCACCGCTTCCACTGCGGCCTGAAAATACGAGCAAACTCAAAATGTTTCAGTCAGAGAGAGATTGTTTTCAGGATCCGAGCTGATCACCCCTCATGATGATTCAGACCTGGTTTTTTAAAGTGTGAGCGAAAATGCTATTCCTATTCTGAACGACTCAATGACTCTTGTAAATAGCAGAAAAATTTTATCGGAAACGAGGGAGATAAGTAATGAGCGCACAGTTAAAGAGCGCTACAAATTATTTCCCATCAAATTGACAGTGTTGATTTATTCTCCTATGTGTTTAAATACAGGTGCATAGACAAGTGAGAAACTTGTTTAAGGACTCATTAAAAAGTCATTTGCAGTATAGTAAACGGAGAAATTACCACACACATGTTCAGTGAGCGAATGCTGATCTTTATTCCATATGCGATCATTTTTATAGGTGAGTGACAGTACAGAGGAAGAGAAAGCTCTGGAGTGCGCGTTACATAATGAACACACAATGAAAATGGAACAACACACTTTTTTATCTCGTTAATTTTGAACAAAGGTAAAAAAAATTCAGCAATTTTAGAATGAGCTTTTAATGCATAATCATATTTTGGCAAGTTTAAGTATGAATCCCTGAAGAAAAGCAAGCAAGGACTTGGAAAAAAAATCGATTCATGACATCACTGCATTATCAAGGCGCAAAATTGGACAACGAGAAGTGTTAGTTGTAAGTACTTAAAATCCCACTCAACACTTGCAAAATTCACTGTATAAATGGACTGAAATTCTCGATGAAGGCTTGATTGATGCTCTGAGTGCACTCTGATTGAAGTACAATTTTTGCATCCTGAAAAGTACGCGAATTCAGACATTGATTACATGAATTTTGTGCAAAATGTGTTTGTCATTGGTAAAAATGTGTTGTGGTGGTGTGGAAGGACAAACGACTTCTTGATTCCGGACAGTTTGGAACGAGCTGGGCCAATGTGTCGCAATGATGAGTGACAAGCGTCGAAAACAAGCACTACTTCCACTAAATAATGGAATCTCCCAATAAAGGCGGGGAAGTGGGTCGACTGGGCGCAGTGCTGGGGCGTTTCTCGAGCCAGAATCAGTCACACTTATCTCTCAGTCACTTATAACAGGCAGATTTTAATAAATAACTATAAAGATTTTCATCTACTAAGTGAAATCTTTATTCACTTCATTGTCAGTCCCCTTAATTGTCCAAATTGCTGAAGGTAAGAAGTTAAAAACTGTTCATTAACATAATTAATACATTAAATCAAACAAAATTCCCTATTATTTTAGCCTCATTTCAACACTAAAAATTCTTATTTAAGCCAAAAAAAAAGTTAAATGACCTCGTTAAAATATACAAAATTAAGTTGATTGCCAGGAAAGAAAAATAAGAATTGGAAGATGCATCACCCACGTCGACTGAGCAACGTCTCCTACACGCCCATCTCAGGCAAGTCCGAAGTCGATTTCCTCAAGAATTTAGACCCATTTATAATCAATTTTTCCCAAATAAAAATGAAAAATATAATAATAAAAAAGAAAGAGTATTAATAAAAAAGTTTAAATTATTACCAACACGTTGAAAATGCATCCAAAATTGCAGCCGTGAGTGCTGGAGCCCCTGCGGAGAGCTTTTCCTACGACCCCAAGGCCGTGGCAAGAGAGGGTCTGGGCGTGTTCACCGCGGCAATCTTTTTGGCGGGAGAAATGGCCGGATCCGGAGTCCTCGCGCTGCCGGCATCCATGATTGGCACCGGTATTCAAGCCCAAATCTTGACCTTAAGGACTAACATTAATGACTTGATTGACTGTTAATTATTGATGATGACCTTAGGCTGGTTGGGGATTGCTCTGGTGCTTTTGTTCTCGGTGAACGCGTGTTTCAGCGGCACTCGTCTGGGTCTGTGCTGGGTGCTGCTGGAGGCGCGTTACCCCGAGTTCGGCGGAATCATCCGCGACCCGTACCCCACCATCGGCGAGAAGGCCGTGGGCCAATGGGGAAGGATCCTCTCGCTCTGCTGCATTTGCGTCACGCTCTACGGCGGCGGCTGCGTCTTCATCGTGCTCATTGCCCAGATCACGAGCTCCTTGATGCACACCTATCTCGCCATTCAGATCACGCTCTGCTGGGCCATGTGCATCGTGGCCGCCGTGCTGGTGCCCATCACTTGGCTTGGCACGCCCAAGGACTTTTGGTCACTTGTCAAATTAAATTGCGAAAATTAGCGAAAAAAGTGCAAGAAGCATTGCAAAAATGTGAAAAAATATGATGTTTGTGTGTAAACATGCATATAATATTTAGGCCGGTGGCGGTGGGTGCTTTGGTGACGACGGTGCTGGCTTGCTTGTTGATTGTGGTGCAGTCGATGCTGGACTACACTTGGATGGAGAGGCACTGGGAGCAGGTGCAGTACCCCAGGCCGACCCTGATGGGGAGCTTCAAGACGTTCGCCACCATGATGTTCGCCTTCGCCGGCGCCTCCACCTTCCCCACCATCCAGGCCGACATGCGGCACAGAGAGAAGTTCTCCATGGCCGCCATCATCGCATGCACCAGTAAAAAAACCTGTTATAATCGCTCATATTGATGCTACAAGAGAATATTGGTTGTTAGTCCTGTTTCTCATCTACCTGCCAATGGCCTCGGTGGGCTACTTCGTGTACGGCGCGGACGTGGAGGACAACATCGTGCTGAGCATCAGCGCGGGCCCCCTGCGCCTGGTGGTGGAGGTGTTGCTGCTGCTGCACCTGGTGGCGGCCTTCCCTATCATCACGAACCCGCCGGCGCAGTTCTTCGAGTACAAGTTGAACATTCCGTCGGAATTTTCACTCAAGCGCTGTCTCTTCCGCTCCTTCAGCGTGGCGATGCTGCTGCTGCTGGCCCTGAGCGTGCCTAGCTTCGGCAGCATCCTCGACCTGGTGGGCGCCAGCACCGTCACGCTGCTCACCTTCGTCCTCCCCCCCTACTTCTACCTGAGGCTCTGCGATCAGCCCAGGCCCCCCGGCCACCCCGACGACCTGCCCTGGATGGTCAGGGACGTCGGCGTCGGCGAGAGGGTCTACTGCTGGGCCCTCATTGCCCTCGGCACCGCCGGCGGCGTCTGCGCCACCTACACCGCCGTCACCAATGTCGTCAGCACCGAATTCATCATGCCCTGCTACATCTCTTAAAGCGACGTCAATGCTCCTGATTGGATATCAAAGTAATTGGATGTCAATTCTTTAATTTGGCAAAAATTGAGAAAGTTTCCGCAAAATCCATAGGATTCATGACAAAAAATTCATCTATGCACCTACGGAAATAGGAGAAAGACGATTTTGATGGAATATTTTGGAATATTTCGCATTGAAAAAGAGAAAACCAAATGGCAAGTTGTCTCTTAGATGCAACATTTACGTGTCACATGATTTGTTCGACAAGAGACAATACACAAATCGATGAGGAGACAAATTTACTTTTATTACAATCAAGCTTTATTTAATGCTGATCAGGCGAGGAAGTCAAATTAATCGATCAATCAATCATACACTAAATTGGCTAAGAGAACAGACAGCATTAATTGACTTACTTGATTACCAAAGCATTTTTAGCTCAAAGTAATGACGTAATATAATAATATAGATCCAAAGAAGCACTTTTTCATTATTTCTCCTTAAAAAATGAAGGTATCAATCAATTAAGGGCAAAGTTCTGCGTAAAGTCGTACTCGATGGTGGGTATGATGGCCTGGACAAACTTGAGGAAGATGATGAGGTAGAGATGCACCCCCAATTGCTGCTGATTTTCGCTGAGCTGATCAATCAGTTTCTTCATCACTTGGGCATGTCGACAAGGATGCACCGAGGCCTGTGTGGGCGCACTTGCCGGCAAATGAGGATGATTTTCCATGGTGATGGTCTTCTTGGCGTGATCGGCACTGAAATCCTCGTACATCTGATCCACGGTCAGAGGTCGACGCGTCTCGTCGTACCCGAAGAGCCAGAGTCGAGGCGTCTGGTAATATTTGTCGTAGGTGATGTTCAAGTCGTACGTCCTCGTGGCCATGATCTTCGACTCCGACCTCGACGATTTAGCCGTTGTTTTGGGCGCAATGAAGCAGGCCTGGTCGGCCAATTCGGCTGCCATCTGACCACTCTCCACGAACGCCTCCATGTCGATCGCCTCCTCGTCCTCCTCCTCCTCCTTCATCTCGCCAGACTTCGAGCAGCTCTCCTCCTCCAAAACCATCTCGGACACTGAAAGAGACGTATTTTATGATTCATAAAGCCGAATTGAAGAAAAAGTAAATCGATCCTATCCTGCCTTTCTCGACGAAATCTTGGTCGGGGTCGTCGGACTTGGGCGCGAAGTGGTGCGTGTCGACCCAGCCCTCGTCCTTGTCGTCGTCGTTCTCGTCGTGAATCACCTTCTCCAGCGCCTGCGAGTACTGCATCTGACTGCAACGCTTGTGACAGGGAACATTTCTCGTCACCAAGTACTGCTTCCCGGGGGGCAAGTACTCCTTGCGACTGTGCACATCGCCTATCATCATAATTAGCTCATTAACACGTAATTAAGAGGTGATTGAGGCGAGTTTAGTGCCTGATGCCCATTGCCACGAGGGGCAGTGATGGACGAGGTGGTCGCCGGCGGCCACGAACTCCTCGGGCGTGATGACGCCGGCCTCCGCGAACTTGGACTCCTTCAACACGGGCGTGAAGAACTCGGCCACCTTCAGCGAGGACGACTTCACGTTGTTCAGCAAATTCTGCACCGACATGATGAAGTGCGGCGACAAGTCGTGCTACTCCTGCTGCGTCATCCACTACTCTCTGTGCCTCTGCTGTGATTCACTGCAGAATGGGAGATGTCAGCTGACGCAGAGGCGATCGAGGTTGCGTGAGTTTTAACATTAAATGATTTTTAGCCAAAAGTTTCTTTTGGGCAAAAAGAAATATTCCATTTTCTACAACAGTTTTTCGTTTTGTAAACGAAACTCTAAACTCCTCTATTAGGTTCAGTAACAGCACAAAAAAGGTTCATTTCTATAAATACGAGAGGATACTCGTATATAAATATGCAAAGTACAAAATACTAAGGGCATAATTTTAAAAAAATGTCTGCAACCTCTCCTGTGTCTGGTCCTTATAGGCCTCAACTCGCCAGTTACTTCGGAACATTGAAAATGTAATTATCCTTTTTGGCAACGAAGCTCAAAAGTCGAATATGTATATTCTAGCTCCATCCACAAGAATACTTCGAGTTGATAAGTAAAAAAACTGTTTTAGCAGCAAATTTACTCGGTAAAAAAGAGAAAATGCATGTTCCTTGCCAAAGAAGAGTTAAGGCAAAATTCGATCTGTAACCTTACTCATATGCGCTATGTAAGTACGAGTATCAAGCTTAGTAAGAACTCACACAATAATCAGGTAAATTGTCTCCAAGTAAGTACGATGAAGCATCTTTAGGATCTTGCAGTCGAAAGCTTTGTTGGAGGTCTACTTTGCTCGAACTTCAATGACGACGCGTCAATTACACTTGCGACTGATTTGTGGCCACGGAGGCCAGACTTGTTTGGCTCTGTTGCTTGATCTGCTGCTGCATTGCAGCCACCATGGCTTGCATCCTCTTAAGTTCGGCATCCTTCTCCTGCAACTGCTTCTCCTTCTCGTCCTCCTTGCCTGGCTTGCTTTTGGCCAGACGCTGAGACCTGAACGTCTCGTAGTGAAGGTCATGCGTGACTTCCTGCAGATCCTGCATGTGCGTGATGAGCATGGAACGCAGCTTGATGAAGTCGCAGTGCGAGGGGTTCTCCACCTCCACCATCCCCCACGGATACTGTCTGCAGCGCATGCGACGCCCGTTCACCTCCACCAAGGTGTTGGCGCCCACCACGGCGAACGGCATGGAGGCCCTTAGCGCCGACACCTGCGCCTTGAAGTCCTCGTCCTCATCACTAGATCGATCGAAAATTGCACATTTAGGACGTCTAAATCCAACTAAAGTAAAGCTTGTAGATCAGATGCTGAGGCAGTCAACACCTGTCGCAATCGGGAAGAGAGTAGATCTTGATATTGTTGGCCTTGATCTCCTCCAAGATCTTCTCCTTGAGGGCCTTGAGCTCCTTGGCATTGAGCGTGTCGGCCTTGGCGATGACGGGAATGATGTTGACCTTGTGGCTCAGCTGCCGCATCACCTCCAAGTCCAGCGGCTTGAGGCCGCGGCCATAGGGAGAGACGAAGTAGAAGCAGCAGTGCACACGACTATCCACTATATTCTTGCGATTAAGGCCGCTCTCATCGCTCAAATACCTATAGAAAACACAGTAAAATGTGTCTTATCTCAGTATATACTTAGACCATTTTCCGCTCTTCTTTGGTTAATCGATATTTGCCAAATATTGACTCTATTTTTGGGTGATAGAGAGAGGGTTGAACATATACGTACTTCTCGAATTGCTGGTCAATGTATCTGATGATGTCCTGGAAGCTGGCCGAGTTGTCGATGGCGTCGCCGAAGCCGGGCGTGTCGACGACGGTCAGTCTGAGCTTGACGCCGCGCTCCTCGATCTCCACGGTGCTGGCGTCCAGCCGCATGGTCTTGTGCGCCACGCTCTCGATGCGCTGCTCGGGCAGCTTGCGCTCCGGATACAAGTCAGTCAAAAACAGCGAGTTGATCAGCGTCGACTTGCCCAGCCCGCTCTCGCCCACCACCATCAGCGTGAACTCGAACCCCTTCTTCACCGACTTCCGGTGCACCTGCACAAACATCGACACTAATGAGACACTAATAGCAGAGAAACGGTGTGATGGGACGCGCCTGGTTGGGCAAGTTGGCGAAGCCGACGTAACCGGGCGTGTCCGTGTGCGGGAAGCTGGTGCTGCCGGTGCTCATTCTGCTCGTCCTTATCTCGCCAGAAACACGACTAATTACGACAAAAAGCGACGTTTAAGAACAAACCAAGTAAAGGGATTGAAATATGTGCTTAGAAATCGCTCAGGAACCCTACAAGGACGGCACTCTCACCTGGGACAAGCAATGAGGCGAAAAGGTCGCGTCACTCGCTTGGGGCCAACGCCTTTTTCGGACTGCGGCGAGTGCGGGCGCGCGCGGCACAGAAATGTAAACAATCCTTCAAAGTGAGATTTGACTGTATGCATTTCGGTGGGATGACAGAAAACGTTCGTAACATCAGTACACTGTACCAACGCAAGGACTAATTAAACTCAGGGACCTCGGACCCATTTCGTACCTGCCCCAGAGGAAGCCGACAGTCGAATTTGTTACTACATAAGAAGTAATGAACAATTATTGCCATTGCTTCTGTTCCTGTTGCTTCTTTTGTAAAATTTTAATAATATGGATTATTTCTTTTCACTAGTGCTACAACTTTTGACTATTGCAGCTCCTTCCCAGAATTGTTTTTCTAGGAAAGGTATTACTGCAACTATAGTGCTACTAAAAGGAGTGGAAATAGAAGAAGATGAATTTAGCAAAAGTTGTAGCACTCGTCATACAAAAAAATCAATATTAGAAGAGCATTGCAGTAGGAGCAACAGGAGCAGAAGCAGAAGCATTTAAAGCTTAGTACATATACTGTAGTAAAAATTCGAATCTTAGGCTTTGTCTGGGACAAGTAAAGGGACAGGTAGAAGAGAGTCCTAGGTCCCTGAGTTTAATTAGTCCTTGACCAACGTTTACCAATCACAGAAAACGTTTGTAACGTATGGTACAGGGTAATGTGGGTGCCCGGCCTTCGATACCCTATTCTCGGGGCCCCGCAAAGATGGAAAATGTGGGCGGACTGTAAAAACCCAAAGGACTTGCTGTCGATCCAAAGATCTGCTATATCAACTCGGCAAGGAGCCTAATTAGTGTCGTAATGATGGTAATTGACTAGAACAAGTTACAAACACACAAAACCTGAAGAAGAGATAGAAGTGGTGGCCAGGATTATTATAATTATTAATATTATTATTATTATTATTATTATTTTTTTTTTTGTGTTGGGTGTAGGCACGGGGACTGTCCATGAGAGGGACAGCCCACTGGCCTAAAAGCATTTGCCTTGTGGCGACTAGCCACCCAATCCGACAGCTTGTGGGGAAACTCCACCAAGAACGGTGGATAAAAACCCCCCAAATTATTGTGTACTTTCCTGTCTCAGCTGGTGTCATCAACTCAGAGATTGAGTCCTCCCGAAGGAGAGCTCTGAGTGCGGACACCCACTAAGGGGTCGCTAGGCTGGCAGAACACAGTTGCAGTCTCTGTCGCTGTGTTGATAACGCAGAGCAGTCTAGCCATAGATGCTCTGAGGATTCTAAACCCTCCCCACATAACCTGCACGTTGGGTCT